>JAKCPI010012445.1:0-17475 GCA_023213315.1 Euborellia annulipes
TTATTAAAAATAAAATATAATTTCCAAGAAAAAATAATTTTCTCAAATCTTGGACATTTCTTATCTCCCCTCCGGTCCCGCACTTTTTACTAATATTAATAAATTTTAGATTTTATCCGTTTTAATTAACAAATTTTGTGAACTGATTCTTTTGGGTAGATAGAGCTCTAGAGAGTCAAGTTTTGCGACTCTTCTGCTGTTCACAGTATAAATAACGATTGCAAGAAATAATTATTTGATTGAAAATATTCTGCCGAAAAATGTAATAAATTGGCAGAATACAGTTTTTGTTGTGAGTTTACAATCGACAAAACGAGATTTAAATAGATAAAACATTTTTTTCTCTCTCTATAGAGATATAAAGGTGGGTGAATTCATGCATGCGAGAAGAGACAAGAGGCAAGTTCACAAAATGAATTTCAATCCAATCTCTCGTGATGGAATTTACTTTGATAAATGAGAAACAGAGAGAGTAGTAACGTTCGTCTTGTGAGTTGGTTGTTTTAATTAAATATTATCCCGAGACAAAGAGCTGCAAATGTTTCAGGATTGACTTAGAATCACAGATTAGCATGCTTGGTTCCTGTTAAGGCGTAGGGAGGGGACCTCTTAATTGAATATATGCATGACCGATCTGCATAATCTACAGAATGTTTTAGTGTGGGCTTTTCAAAAAATAAGAGAAGAAATTAGAAACAGAAATCAAGAAAAACAAATCAGGGTGGCTGGCGATTGTCGTAATTAAGACGCAAATTAGTCGTAGAGAAAAGCATATTAATTAGAAATTTGCATAGAATGGCAGTCAGGGAATTAAAAATTTAACTCGAGGGTGGAGAAATTAATTAAGATGTTCAGAAAAAAAAAAGAATTAATCGTAAATCGAATCAAGAAAAAAAAAAATCTGCTGACTGTTCGTACAGCACACAACTTTCTCTTACACTTGTGTTCTGTGCTTGTCACACCAGATTTTTTGTGTTGAGATATAACACCTAAGCTCCAAACTTGACCACGTGATTCATAGATGGCGCTAAGCTACGAATGCCTCAACATCAGTAAAGTGTACTTCAAACAATTTTCACGAAAAATTTCACTGATATACTTTTTAAAAAGCATTTAAAAAATAGTTGATTTGTGAATCTTAATCAAAATCGTTGGAGGGAATTTTGAAAAAAATCGAAAAAAAAATGAAAAAGTATATATACAGGGTGATTCAAAAGTTATAGGACAAAAGGTAGGGAATACGTCAGGAAACCGATTTCACATAGGAAAGTATATCCGCAAACGTCATCCACATGAACAAAATGGACAAGTAAAGAGAACATAAGAAATGAATACAAATAAGTGGTAAGGAATGTGACTTTTATTACAGCAAGATAAAGTACAGGTTCACAGTAGGTGCTCAAAATTGCGAACATTTACACGAACACAGACTTTTTTGAGGAGCAATGAAAGACTTTGACAATTGACAGTGAAATGGACCTTGTTGCACAAATAGCGGCTGCCGCAGGCACTGTCCGTGAAATGCCGGGCGTTTTTGAAAATGTTCGGCGGTCAATGCAACGGCGCTGTGAAGTCTGTGTTCGTGTAAATGGTCGCAATTTTGTAAACCTGTACTTTATCTTGCTGTAATAAAAGTCACATTCCTTACCACCAGCGGCGTAACTGGCCTTTGAGGGCGGAGGGGGCGAAGGTCAACTAGGGCGCTGTTTCTTAAGTTGTAATATCTTAATTTAAAAGAAAACTATCAATTTTTTGGACAATATATGGGAAGAATATGATAAAATCACCATTCCTGGGCTATATCTTAGATGCCCTAGGGCGCCTATATCGGTATCGAGGGGCGCCTAAGGCTTGATGCGCCTGGGGCGGAGGGGGCGAGCGCCCCCCTTCGCCCCCACCTGGTTACGCTACTGCTTACCACTTAATTGTGTTCTTTTTACTTGTCCATTTTGTTCATGTAGATGACGTTTGCGGACATACTTTCCTATATGAAATCGGTTTCTTGACGTATTCCCTACCTCTCCACGAAATTTGTACTTAAGTTTAGAATCACCCTGAATATATATCTAGTACTTTTTGGCCGAATGTCAACCTCCTAAATCTTTTCGTTCCTGAGATATTTTGATCACAGACAGATGTATTTGCGATTTTTTCATTTACCGACGGTAAGAGAAAGTTATGTGCAGTGCGACAGCACACCACCCGTTTTTTGGGAAATAAGCTTTTAAACAAATTCGGCCAAAAAGTACTAGTATTTTACTGATGCACTTTTTTAGTTTATTTTAATTTTACAACTTAATCGGAAGAAACTAAATATATGCCGACACAGAAAAATCACAGAACACAAATTTCGATTACTGACGGTAAGAGAAAGTTGTGTGCTGTGCGACAGTCACACCAGATTTTTTTTTATCATCCGAATGATTTCAATAATAAATATAAACGTCAGATGAATAAACACTTTTAAAATTAAAAACGCAGCATATCCCACAACTGAAGTTAAATTTATGTTCAGTCACTCACACCAAACTCGAGGACTCAAATCTTCTAACCCTGAAGAAAATCTCAATCTAAATGAAAATGTATTTAATTTATAATAATAAATAGTGAAGTGGGTATACAAAAAATACAAGAAATTTCACTAGCAAGTGTTTGTGAAAATCATCTACGAGATGATCGGCTTTTATTAAGCGGGCTCGAAACAAAGGTGAAGAGGAGGATTGCACTCACTCTCCCTGTGTGTGTGGTTTGTGCAATAATCTCCATTAAGTTGGCCGGAACAATTTTTTTGGCTCTTTCTTCCCTAAACAACGAACAACGGCCAGGAAACTTGACCCTTGTGACCATTAAGGGAAACGAACATGCCCATGCAATCAGGCCGCTGGTCTCTCTCCCTTCTGTCTTTGGTCTTGCGGTTTTGCAAAGGGTTACCTCGCAAGGGGTGCTAATTAATCCGCGCAACCCAAGGGTTGATGAGCTAGAGCTTGAAAAATTAATTGCGACTCCAACAAATGAGCCCATGAATGTTAATGGCAACGCCAGATTTATCTGATTATTTTTGGATATTTAAAAATTTATACTTTCTCTTACCTATACATATATAGAGAGAGAAAGTATTGGATTCATGTCAAAAGATTCGATGTCGAGATTTTGATGGTTTTCAGCTCCCCTTAGTTCAAAAAAGTGGTTTTCGCGACATGGTCTGTCTGTATTCAATTTAAAGCATGAAGGAATTGAGTTAGGTAGATGAAATTTTATATTTAAGTTAGACACCCCCGGGAGCGTAAAAATATGATTTTGATCAAAATCGGCCAAAAAGAACTAGTACTTTGCTGATGTACTTTTTCATTTTTTTTTTTCGATTTTCTTAAAATTCGCTGCAACAATTTTGATCAAAATTGAAAAATGGTTTCGGCCCTAGTTTCGGTAAGATTTAAACTTTCGACCGTTGGTTCTCATTGAAACATTTTGTAAATTAAAATTAAATATACAAATTTAACACTAGGGTTATTTGTTTCAAAGGTTTTATTAATTAAAAAACATTAACACTTGATACGTATTTCGACAATTCCTTGTCATCATAGAAGTGATTACATTCTAATACATGAAAGTAGATACAGCATATAATATATACAATATATACACTAGAGGTAGTGGTACCAACTGCAATACATCAAAGTAACAAGAATATGTGATGTATTGCAGTTGGTACCACTACCTCTAGTGTATATATTGTATATATTATATGCTGTATCTACTTTCATGTATTAGAATGTAATCACTTCTGATGATGACAAGGAATTGTCGAAATACGTATCAAGTGTTAATTTTTTAATTAATAAAACCTTTGAAACAAATAACCTAGTGTTTAATTTGTATATTTAATTTTAACCTAGTTTCGGTTTCGGCCAAAAAGTAGCCGAAACCTGAGTTTGAAAAGATAGGATAAGACTCGCATGCAAAAAAAAAAAAAAATGATTTGTAAAAGCAGAAAAGGTGCGGAAAAAAATTTAGTTTCCCTAAAAAAAAAAAGATAAAATGATTTTCACGGGAGGGAAAAAAAATTTTCCGCAGGGCGGAAAATATTTCAAAAAAAAAAAGGTAAAATGATATGAATTTTTTATACGAAATATAAGTTTCGGTTTCGGCTAAAAATCTTGTTTCGGTCGGACCCTACTAAATATATGTCGACACAAAAAATCTGGTGTGAAAAGCGCAGAACTCAATTTTCGGTAATCGAAAGTTGTGTGCTGTGCTTACAGTCACAGCAGATTTTTTTCGAATAGAGGTCTATTAAAAATTTAATTATGTAACAGAAAAATTAATTATTTTAATCTATTTAACGAAAATGAACTTTGTATAAATTGATATTCTGTGTTGCTTTTCTTTGAAATCATCAACAAAGTAATTGAAATAATATTGTTAGAAATAACTTTCTTTTTTGTTTCTTATTCATCACTCTTTTAAAATCAAAATATTTCTCAATTTAATGGAATTTGAAAAGGGGTATAAACCCTCTTAAAAAGTAACGTTGGGGGGGGGAGAACGAAACAAAGACGATTGAATCTGCTTTACCTTATTAAAGCCAGGAAGGATGTGAAAAGGGTTTAGAAAAGCGAGGCTTTTAAAAAAGAAAATTCTTCTATAAAATGAAACTTTTAATTGGGAAAGAGTTGAAAGCAAAGCAAAGGGAAGGGGGGGAGGGGGATGAATTTCTATCCCAATATTTGTTTGTATTATTATTGTATACATTCAAAGTTTGATTAAATGTAAATCATATAAAATTATAATTAAACAGAAAACTCTCTAGGGATATCACGTTCCAGAATGACATTTTATTAACTAAAAAAAAAAAAAAGCATTATCGAATATATCGGAAAAATTTTAGCGAGTCAAAAAAAAAATTAATTAAAAATTCCTAGAAAAAAACAAGAATCAAGTTGGAGAGCAACTCTTGTTTTTGTTCGTTCAGCAAAAAAAAATCTGGTGTGACTGTCGCACAGCACACAACCTTCTTCTTACCTTGAAAGTTGTGTTCTGTGTTTGACACACCAGATTTTTTATTGTCAACATATATTTCGTTTCCGCCGATATATTACAATTTTTTTGTTTTATATGAAAGGTATAAAATACACTAGGTTAAGTGTTTCAAGGTTTTGTATTAATCAAAATTAAAATTTAATAATTTTTTTCTTTTTTTTTTTTTATTGGGTGTTTTTTTTTAAAAAAATCATAAGGTTATCTACATTAAATACATCATAAAATGCTGAGGATTTATGATGTATTTAATGTAGATAACCTCATGATGTATTCATTTTAGAAAACCACTTCTGATGATGACAGTAATGTCGAAATACCTATTAAGTGTTAATTTTGATTAATATTTGTATTTATTTCAATATTATATGATCTATTTGTAATCCTATTTGTTTGTATCCTTTATATTTTATCCTTATTTGTTTGTAGTCTTATTTATTTGTATCCTATTTATTGTATCTTTAGTTGTTTGTAGTCTTATCATTTGTAACTTTTATATTGTATCCTTATTTGTTTATAGGCATTTTATTTGTATTTACAAAATTGTATGAAGGATATCTTTGCTAATAAATAAAAAAAAAATTTGATTAATAAAAAACCTTGAAACAAATAACCTAGTGTATTTTACCTTTCATATATATACACGATGTTTCAACTAGAGCCTACGATAGAAAGCTTAAATCTAATTTTTTTTAAACCCTTTTCGACTACAGAGGCCATTTAGGGGTAATTTCTTTATTTAAATACTTTTTAAATACTTGGGCAACCGGGGAGCGTTTCACACGCTGATCGCTCGGGGTCACGACGTTAACATGTTGCTTTTATTAATATCTCAAAGCTGTAAAAATCATAACCTTACAATTTTATGCATTAAACACGGCGTTAAAATATTAAAGGCATCCCTAGACATGACATTAATTTTTACCACTATTGACTAAATGTTAACGCTTTGGTGTTAAAGTTTTTGCAATTTGAAGCAAGGAGGTGTTAAAATCAATTAACGCTGATTTCTGATGTTAAAAATTAACGTTTTTGCTTAGAGGACATTAATTTTTACAACTATTGACTAAATGTTAACGCTTTGGCGTTAAAGGTTTTGCAATTTGAAGCAAATAGGTTTTAAAATCAATTAACGCTGATTTCTGATGTTAAAAATTAACGTATTTGCTTAGAGGACATTAATTTTTACAACTATTGACTAAATGTTAACGCTTTGGTGTTAAAGGTTTTGCAATTTGAAGCAAGGAGGTGTTAAAATCAAATAACACTGATTTCAGATGTTAAAAATTTACGTTTTTGCTTAGAGAATAGACTTGATAAGGTGTTAAAATTTCAAAAAAATAAGTTATATTCTTTCAAATGGAAAAAAAGGCCGGAATGACTTCTCGGATCATCCGAACCCAATTTTTGAAATCTTTAAAAATTATAATTAATATTTATTTTAAAATTTGTTATCAGAAAATTCGAGAAAGAGAAAAATAGAGCAAACACCCTCTTTAAAAATGGACCATCTAAAAGAAAATATAAATAGACTTTTTTTTTTTGTTTGATTTACCGGAACAAATGTTCGCCTTTCTATATTTGAACAAGGGGCTTTTCTTAGCTGGAAATAAACTTTAAGCCTTATGGAGGTGCGGATATATGCATGCATATGCAGAAAAATGCACGTCATGTGTGTGTGTGTGTGTGTGACCCGTTGCTTTTGGTTCGTTCATTAGATGAAATCCAGTTTGTAGCCCCGGAGGGCGGGCAAGAGCTCTTCTCATTTGCACAAAGGAACAAAAGCACAAAGCGTCTAAAGTTGACTGGCCATTTTCACTTTATATGTCATGTCAACAGAACTTGGTTTAAAAAAACAACAACAACAAATTTGTTTATTTCTTTTAGATCGTGTAACTTGGTTAACAAAAAGTGAAAAAAACGGAACGTAGGCAACCCAATTGGCCAACTACCCAATGCACTTTTTTTACGTGACTGTTATTTTAATAATTTCTTCATGACCCAGTATTATTTTTAGGAAAATAAAACAAATTTAATTGTTCAGATATTCTAACAAAAAATTTGTATAAATGAAAATTCTTACAAATTAAAAAAAAACCATTATTATTGTTAATATTAGTAATCATCGATATAATAACCCAATCGTTGAACTTTCAAAGCTGTTTTCATATTGTATTGATATTGTTTTTATTTTGTTTTAGTGTTGCTTGTATTTTGTCTTAATATTGTATTTGTATTGCTTTTATTTTGTTTTGACATTTTATTTCATTGACTTATTTTTATATTTTTATTGTATACCTTTTTAGCTCAATGGACATCGGCTAAACGGGCAAAATAAATAAAAAAAAAAAAAAAACTTTCATAGCAAAATTTTCACTTGTTTGAATATAAAATGTAAAGTGTTATTTATCAAAAAGAAACATTTGCTGAAGTTTAAATCCAAATGATCAGTCTTTCCATGGATTTTTTAATTAATTACCTCAAAATTGTCATGTCTTAGTTTGGGAATTTTGCATGTATCATCAAGTAATTTGAAAAATGTAATAAAAATGGAATTCACTTGGGCAGC
Organism: Euborellia annulipes; assembly: GCA_023213315.1. Taxonomy (NCBI): domain Eukaryota; kingdom Metazoa; phylum Arthropoda; class Insecta; order Dermaptera; family Anisolabididae; genus Euborellia; species Euborellia annulipes. The sequence goes on from JAKCPI010012445.1 coordinate 7,607, forward strand.
GTTTCTCAAATTCCGGAAGTCTCGGACACAAAAGATTATTATGAATTGTTTTTTTGTTGTTGATACACTGTAAAAAAATTTTGTAATTTTACAAATGTTTAGGAAGCATATTTTCTACACAAAAACATACTAAATTTAGTAAATCTTTTCAAAAACCATTTACCAAATGTAATGTAATTTTCGAAAGCCAGTTTGAAAATTAGAATGAAAATGTATTGTAATTTTAGAATGACATTTGAAAATTAGAGTGTAAATGTGTGGTAATTTTTGAATTCTTAAACTGCTTTCGAGAAAAAATACAATTTTTAACGAAAAATACTATACAATGTTTGTAAAATTACAATACATACTCTATTTTTCGAAGAAAATTGTAATTTTAAAATGTTTTTTTGTTGTAAACATTTGTAAATTTAGTAGATAAATGCATAGTAGATATCATTTACAAGGGAAATTTGTAAATTTAGTATTCCAAAACACACTAAAATTAAGATTTTTTTTATAGCTAGCTATATGTTTTATTTTTGAATACTTAATATATAGAGAAATATTTAATAACTCAATTATAACAAAATATGAGAAAAAAGATTTAATTTATTTTTTAATTTAGAAAAATATTTTAGAATTCATAAAACAAAGATTATCTACATTTCCGACGACTAAGCACTTAAGTTCACTAAGTTCAAGGCACTACTTTCGAGAATATCAAGTACAGAGCGCCACAATTAAGTCCCCATCTGATAGCTAGAGCTTTAATTATATAGTATAGTATCAGTAGTTTATCCAAATGGGGGGCGCTCGCTATCAGGTGGGGACTTAATTGTGGCACTCACTGTACTTGTGGCGTTGCTTGTACATTTGAAAGTGGAGTTTTAAGATTAGGCAACTAAAATGCGTAGCTTTATGAAGTGTTTTCCCTTAAGTTACATTAAAAAAAAGATGAATTATTTATTTTAAAAAATATTGGTTTGGTTCCTTAAGTTCAAGGCTCTATTCCCGAACAAATCAGCACTTGAGGAGTCTTTTGTTAGAATAATAATAAATAAAAAAAATTTCTAAACAAGGAGATGAGAAAGTAACGAAATCTAAACGATGAGCAATATGAGAAAATTTTCCTATTTTCAGAAGAGGCGTAAAAATTTATAAAGTGAAAAAGATAAGAATTTATGAGAAAGTTATTTAAAAATTAAAAGTAATGAAAATAGGAAGAGCAGCAATCATTTAAGCTCTGTCTTAAATTCAGTGTAATGAGAGTAAATGGAGGAAAAGAAAATGGTAGGGAGGGCGGGGGGGGGAATTGTAAGACAAAAGAGAACTTCCTGAAGAATAGAGGGGATAGAATGAAATGGACTGTATAAAGCCAAAGATACATGGACCAGGATGTCCGCCATCAGGCATGTCAGAATGCACCTCACATAAATATTATCCGGGAGAATGAGTCTCCAGAAATTAAGTATTCAAGTCGGAGTGTTTATTTCAAATATATAAAAATTAGCGTCTTGTAGATTCTAAAAGTACTAGTACTTTACTGATGTACTTTTTCAATTTTCTCAAAATTCACTTTAATGATTTTGATTAAAATTCATAATTCAATTATTTTTTAGATGCTCTTTAAAATGTATATTCTCATTTTGCCCTTGAACACTTTAATCTTGTACTTCATAGGAGCCATTGTAAGAAAATATGGTTATATAAATATTTTTCCATGTTTGTAAATTTAACATCTTGAATTTTAATAAATTGACGGAAAATAAATATATGTCGACACAAAAAATCTTGCGTGACAAGCACAGAACACAACTTGCAATTACGGATTGTAAGACAAAGTTGTATGCTGTACGACCAGTCACCCCAGATTTTCTTTTAAAGATAAATGATGGGATGTAGTCTACATATTTTTAATAAGTTGCAAATATCAGGATTCGAAGGACATAAAAATAAATAAAAATATTTATATTTCATTCGTCAACATTTCGGTCGCCTTTATCAGGGCAAATATTGTTACCACTGTAAAAAAAAAATCCTAATTTTAGAGTGTTTTGGATTACTAAATTTACAAATATCCCTTGTAAATGATAGCTACTATGCATTTATCTTCTAAATTTACAAATTTATGCGTTCAAATATTATTTACAACAAAAACCATTTTAAAATTACAATTTTCTTCGAATAATATAATGTATTGTAATTTTACATTCATTGAATAGTGATTTTCTTCGAAAAATAAAATATGTATTGGAGTTATACATACATTGTATTAATAAATTAATTTTCGTTAAAAATTGTATTTTTTTAAAAGCAGTTTGGGAATTCTAAAATTATCACACAAATGCACTCTAATTTTCAAACGGCTTTCTAAAATTACAATACATATGTAAATGGTTTTTGCAAAGACACTAAATTTAGTATGTTTTATTTATGTAATTTGCTTCCTAAATCAACACAAATTTTTTTACAGTGCAATATTTCCCCTGATGAAGGTCGTAATTGGCGACCGAAATGTTGGCGAATAAAAATACAAATATTTGTATTTAATTTCCTGGCTGCGATGCCCTCTGGTTACAGTTATATTCATATAAATTATGGAAAAGAGGAAAGAGTTGAGGGTGGGAATAACGGAACTACGGTATTACTCTGATTGAAGCTTTTAATTAAAAATGATGCGAAACTTTCTTATCTACTAATGAAGTCTTTAAATTGACTTTTTGGCGTGGATGAATTCATCCATTATTATAAATTATCCACTATCCATAAATTCATTGTTTTTTTTTCCTTTGCTAAATTATGATTCTGACGCAAGAGTCAGTGACTTGAAAACTTTCAGATTTTTTTATTATATATTCTTATCAATCAAAAATTTCCGAGCGAATTCATTCTTCTTTTTCTCTATATAAACATTTAGACTAAACGTCATTAGTTTTAAAGGAATTTAATGACAAATATCGAAAAAATGAAGTTAAAATGTTATCTTTGTTTCTCCAACGCCTCGGGGCAACCAATATTTTATTTTGTGGCTTGTGTTATCGGATAATGCGGGCTTCTCATCTCATTTGTTTTTCCTGAGTTTGCGAGGGTCAAACTCGCAAATCAAGCGAGGGATTCCTGGATTTACAGGCTAATTCATTCACATTTTTATAAAATGCAATTTCCCTTGGTCACCAAAAAAAAAAGGAGCTAGGGGAGTCTATAAAAGCAGAGAGGAGGAAGATGAGACGTAGTCATTTGGGCAATGGCCCCTTCTGAATTAGAAATTTAATGAAGGGGAAGTTACGGTTTCCTACAAGAACTCGTCAAAAGGCAAGGGCAGACCTGTTTTCGGAATCAACTTCAAGTGGAGAGTAAAAAAAAAACAAGTGAATAATAAACAACCGGAGTGAGTTTATCTATCATGTCCATCTCTAGGCCTGATAATACTAGTAATAAATAATGATAAAAACAAATGACATTCCGGAATATAAATCTGAAAGAATCTATGAAGATTAAAATCATAAAAATATAAATCAGTGAAATTTGCAAATATACCGAGTGGGGAATTTTTTTCACCTTTGGAAATAATGAAGGGAAAAAGTTTTTTTTTTAGCAGCTAAGGCTATTTAGGAGTCCATTCCCTAAAAGCGTACTCACTGTAAATTAAAATCCTAATTTTAGTGTGTTTTGGAATACTAAATTTACAAATTTCCCTTGTAAATGATAACTACTATGCATTTATTTACTAAATTTACAAATTTATGCGTTCAAATATTTACAACAACATTTTAAAATTACAATTTTCTTCAAAAAATAGAGTTTGTATTGTAATTTTACATACATTGTATAGTAATTTTCGTTAAAACTTGTATTTTTTCGAAAGCATTTTGGGAGTTATAAAATTACCACACAATTGCACTCTAATTTTCAAACGAATTTCTAAAATTACAATACATTTGTAAATGGTTTTTGCAAAGACTTACTAAATTTAGTATGTTTTTGTTTATAAAATTTGCTTCCTTCATAATTGTAAAATCAATACAAAAATTTTTACTTTCTCTTAACTCTATATATATGTTAATATATGGGAGAGAAAGTATTGGTTCATGTCAAAAATTCGATGTCGAGATTTTGATGGATCTTTACGTTTTGAGGTCCCCTGAATCCAAAAAAGTGATTTTCGCGACATGGTCTGTCTGTCTGTGTGTCTGTCTGTGTGTCTGTGTGTGTGTGTTCAATTTTAAGCATGAAGGAATTGAGCTAGGAGGTTGAAATTTTATATTTAAGTTAGGCAGCCCCCGGGACCGGAAAAATAAGCTTTTAATCAAAATCGGCCAAAGAGTACTAGTACTTTACTGATGTACTTTTTCAGTTTTTTTTCGATTTTCTCAAAATTCGCTCTAACGATTTTGATTAAAATTCAAAAATCAATTATTTTTTAGATGCTCTTTCAAATGTATATTCTCGTTTTGCCCTCAAAATTGTTTGAAGACCACTTTACTCTTGCACTCCATAGAAAAGATAGGAGAAATGGTTGCCATGGTAACAAAATATAAATATTTTCCCATACTTATAAATTTTACATCTGAATTCAAATATTCCCTACTGCGGGAACTAAATACATGTCGACACAAAAAATCTGGTGTGACAAGCACGAAGTGCACAACTTTCGATTACCGAAGGTAGAGAGAAAGTTGTGTTATGCGACAGCACCAGATTTTTTACAGTGTTTACAAATATTTTAACATACATAAGCTTATACAGGTACATGTATCTATAGGTAAGAGAAAATAACACCAATGTCAAGGGGTCGCTCCACCAGTAAATAATACAATCTCAAAATCTGATGTGATTAACACACACTACCCGAATTTTTCTTCGATAATCGAAAGTTGTGTACTGTGCTGTCACACCAGATTGTTTCATGTCGAGATATATTTAGTTGCCCATAGCATCTTAGTTCCATACTTGATTTCTGAGCTACGAATTCTTCAAACACGTTTTGGGGAAAAACTTATTAAGAGCATCTGAAAAATAATTTATCAATTTTAATTCAAAATCGTTGAAGCGAATTTTGAGAAATTCGGAAAAATAAAAACTGAAAAAGTGGTTTGATTTATAAATTGTATTCAAGCTAAAAATTTAAAAAATGGGTGGGAAACTCACGCCCGCAGCAGGTCTGCATAGTGAACTTTGAGGGTCACACAGGGATATACACGCCCGCACCAGGGACACCCATTTTTCTTCTGGTAACTTTCGATCTGTTGTGTGAGTCCCTAATGCGGGCGTGTGTATCCCTGTGTGTCCCTTGTCTCCCTGGTGTGGAAGTTGTATATCCCTGTGTCACCAAGGTTCACTATGCAGACCTGCTGCGGACGTGTGGATCCCTCGATCATTTTTAATCATTTTTACTCGGAAAATAGAAAATAAACTAAAAAGCTGGTGTGAATGGTCATCGCACAGGGTAATTGAAAGTTGCGTTCTGATTCCCAAACTGCTATCGAAAAAATACAATTTTTAACGTAAAATTACTATACAATGTATGTAAAATTACAATACAAACTCTATTTTTCCAAGAATATTGTAATTTTAAAATGTTTCTTTTTTTGTTGTAAATATTTGAACACATGAATGTGTTGTAAATTTAGTCGACGCCAAATTTTTTGTTTCAAAACATGTGTATATACATGAAAATCAAAAATTTTTTCTCATTTATATAGGTAAAAGAAAGTAAAAAACATTTCTCTGATTGAAGAAGAATAAAAAATTAAGATTTTCCAGGTGTTGAATAATAATATAATTTCTTTCAATATTACCTACAGTTTTTTGTTTTTATAGTTCAATAAAGTTTAAGGACTCAATATAACTAACCCATTTGAAATATAGAGGCGTTTTATTTTAAACATCATGAAAGTCAATAAATAGTGAAAAAAAAAAAAACTCTAAATTGGAGAAATTTTCAAGTCTCACTTACAAATTTAATTAATATTACTCTAAATAAATGTATATTTTATAGCTACGCCCGTTTTTTTGTGGTTTTGCTTTTTATGATTCGCAAATCAATCCAACTTGCAGCGCTATTTCTTGATTGGAGCTGCTTGACTTGCGTGGGCCTTCATAAAACACATGTAACCTTTTAGGGGCAGATGCGCAGGAAACTCGCGTTTTATCGCTCCGTCATAAAGAACAAGCGAAAGAGCATCTTAGAAAGAAAAGTGGTGGTAGTGGTGGGGGGGAATATATATGAGTTTTTTTTTTTTTTATAAATTTCCACACCCTCTCTAAATCCCGCCTTAAAAATGTCGACCACCTCGTCTTTACAATTTCTTTCTTTTTGGGCTTTTAGCAGAAAATTTTTTTATTCTTTTTATATATGTATAATATTCGCATTCAAATAATAAAATAATCAAGGATAAAAGGTCTTCAAAATATTAACTTGAAATTTTAATGAAATATTTTTACTTTCTCTTACATATATTTAAGGGTTGGAGGGTTTTTTGGGGATTTTCGTTTCTTTTAGTAGGTGTGATTTATCTTTTCTGCTCTAGTCACTTTTATATATTTTTTCAACGTTTTTTTGCAAAAAAAAAAATGAGAATATACATTTTAAAGAGTATCTAAATAATAGTTCATTTATGAATTTTAATCAAAATCTTTGGAGCTAATTTTGGAGAAAACCGAAAAAAAAACTAAAAAAAAGTACATCGGTAAAGTACTAGTACCTTTTGGCCCGATTTTAAAAGCTTATTTTCACCCTAGGGGGGGTGAAATATTTTGTTCACAGATAGATAGACCAATTTCGTCTTCGGACGAACAAAAATTGTAAAAAATTTTCCTCTGGCTCGAAGTTTTAAATTTTCTTCTCTGGCTTTAAGTTTTAAATTTTTCTCTCTGACTTTAAAGTTTTAAATTTCCTCTCTGACTTGACTTCTATAAATCTGGCGAATCAGCGAGAGTAACGGGCACAAAACACAGGAGACAGGGAAGTAAAAAAACCTTAAATTTCCCTCTCTGGCTTAAAGTTTTAAATTTCCCTCTCTGACTTGAAGTTTTAAATTCCCATCTCTGGCTTTAAGTTTTAAATCTCCCTCCCTAACTCCACTTCCTGTAAATATGACCAATCAGCTAGAGAACAGGAACATAAACTCAGGGACAGGAAGTAAAAAAATTTTAAATTCCCCTATTTGGCTTTAAGGTTTCAAATTTCCCTCTCTGACTTAAAGTATTAAATTTCTCCCTATGGCATAAAAGTTTTAAATTTCCCTCCCTAACTCCACTTCCTGTTAATCAGGCCAATCAACGAGAGAACAGGAACATACACACAGGGACAGGAAGTCAGTGGCTTTTTATATAGTAATGATAATGATGATATACAGTATATTTCATATATAAGTAAGAAAAAGTAAAAGAAAACCGATAAAACCCAAATAACAGTGGGTTTTTTAATTGAAACCCCCCCCCCCCAAAAAAAAACAGGGGGTTTTGCCCCCCTGGGGAAATTTCTATACCAAATCTGATATATTTAGAGAGAGAAAGTATTAAATTCATGTCAAAAAAAATTTCGATGTCAGAAATACCTTCCTTATAATAATTGAAATTAAGTTTATTATCTTTTAGATTAGAGGAAGAGATCTCGCTACACGTTCCAGGAGTGACTAATTGAAATAAATATACAAAATGGAAATGATATAATAAAAAAGAATTTATTAATTCAAAAAAAAAGACAAGACAAAAACGAACGAATATTTAGTTAATTTATGAAATTCTTTTTTTTGCCTCAAACACAACGAAATAATAAAGATAACGCTCGTAGAGGGATCACTTTATTCTTAATAGAGAACTTGAGCTGACAAGAAGGGAGTCGTTTAGGTTTTTGTTTTTGTTTTTGCAAGGGGCTTTTCTCTTCTTTGCCCCTCCCCCTTTTTTTTTTTTTTTTTTGCTCATCTTCGTTGCTCCTTCAGGGGAGACAGAGGGATGATCTTTTCACCAGAAACCACCTGAGTCTTGGGTGTCGTTCTTTTTATCAAAAGAAACATCCTCGGTTATAACGGATTAACGGGTAACGAGTTTTTTTTTTTTTTTTTTTTTGAGAAAACTAATAGAGATATTTGTTTAAAAATACAATATAAACATCTCGTCAGGAATTAAAATTACAAATAAACTGATTTTCGACAAAATTTAAATTTTTTTTTTTTTTTTAAGTGAAAATTATAAATTAAAAACACTTGTAGGTGATAATGAGATGTCAACGTTTCCGAGTCATGACTTTTTCCTTCTTCAAAATTTTATATTCAAGTATGCCTTTGTAAATAAGAATAAATCCGAAACATCGATAAATACAAGGTGAACAGTTAACTCAAATAAACTGGCCTGTACATTATCTTCTTTTTTAATTTTCAGTCAAATCATTAAAGCAGGCTTATAAAAACGAAATTTTGAATTGGTATACAAGAGGGTGGGTCGTTTTGCCACATTTTTTCGGAGCGAAATGTAATACCCGGAAAAAAGTGGCCCAACCAGTTGGACTTTACAGATATAAATTTATTTTTCAAATCGGACAAAAGGTTCTGTGAGAATTGTAACCTCAAAGTTTTGAAATTTTGACCAAAAATCCCAAAATCGTCAATAAGTTTCAAAACTTTGAGGTTAAAATTGTCACACTTTTGAAATTTTGACCGAAATCCCAAAATTTTCAATAAATTTCAAAACTTTGAGGTTAAAATTGTCACACTTTTGAAATTTTGACCAAAATCCCAAAATCGTCAATAAGTTTCAAAACTTGAGGTTAAAATTCTCACAGAAGTTTAAAGTTTTGACCAAAAATCCCAAAAATTGTCAATAAATTTCAAAACTTGGAGGTTAAAATTCTCATACTTTTGAAATTTTGACCGGAAAATCCCAAAATTGTCAATAAATTTCAAAACTTTGAGGTTAAAATTTTCACAGAAGCTATTGTCTGATTTGAAAAAAAAAAAAATTATGTCTGTAATGTCCATCCGGATGGATCACTTTTGCCGGATATTTTATTTCGCTCCGAATAAAAGTGGCAAAACGACCCACCCTAGTATACCAGGTCCAACCCGAAATCGCAAATTCGTGGCACAAATGCAAATAAACATATTTTCCTGATGTTTCGAGCGCCTTCCTCAACGGGCCGTCCTAAGGTATTTCGTATGCAACATCTATATAGCTTATAAAATGTTAATATAATATTTTTGATTTGTAATATTTAGAATATCGTATATAAAAAGTTTTTATAATAAAAATCTGATGAGATTGACGAACAGCGACCAACTTTCTCTACTCTTTCGGTCAAGGGAAGTTGTGTACTGTGCTTGTCACACCAGATGTTTGTGTCGAGATTTATTTAGTTTCCCATAGCACCTTCGTTAACTTGACCAGTTACATTTCATAAGTAAAAAACGTAAAAAGTCAATTGATTCAAAATTTCAAAAGGCTCTATGTATTTTAAATGTTGACTGCTTGAAATAAACTCTGGTTATTTTTTAAAATTTTAATCTCATATTTGGAGATTTTATACACAATAGATAATCCTAAATAAATACAAAATTTCATAAGAATTGGAAATAATTTTTTAAAATGTGTGTTTGAATCGAAATTAGCAATGCAAAATCCCCATATGGGGATTTAAGATTGGTTCTATGGAAAGAAGAGAGCCGGAAAATGAATTTGGAACAAATCGTATTTCAAACAATTTTACTAGATATACTTTTTAAAGAGAAATTAAATTAATTCCTTTAATAGATGCTTTTAATCAAAGAACAACGTTTTGTCGTTTAATAAATAAATTATAAATTTTCAAAACGAAAGAGTGAATCAATATTGAAAGTTTGCAAGACGATGAATGGCAAAGTTGTAACCTTTTTGTGAATGAAAAAAAAAAA
>JAKCPI010012446.1:0-44061 GCA_023213315.1 Euborellia annulipes
AAAAAAAATATTTACTAAAGCATTCGAAAATGAATAAAACATAGAGTATTTTTAATTAACGAATGAACAAAGCATTTATTGATATTCAAATGAAAAATATGCTATTTAATAGCGAGGCGATAAAAAAAAAAATAGTTCCAAAATGTGCCGAAAGATAGCTACGTTCTGGTTTTGGGGATACCTGAAGAATGTTGTGGCGGATTGCCATTCTAGCTAGCGGGAGGGCAGATCGAGCAACTTTATTTATACTTCGTTTCAAATTCTTAGAGGCTGTGGTCACGTTATCCATAGGAGACGGACTGACAGAGGGATATTCATGAATTATATATAGAGATGGTATGAAAATTGATCATTAATAAATAAATAAATAAATATAGGAACAAGATCTTAAGATGACTTCTTTTTTATACCAGTGTATGAAATGTTGAAATATCATTTTGTATTTTATAAACATGTTGGCCAAAATGCCGGGGGCTAATAAAAAAATTTGGCTTTTTTTTCGTAAGCAATATCTTTATTTTTTTAAATACACTGTGCGTCAAAAAAGACGTAATATTTTGTTTCTTCTTAAAAAGACCTGTTCTGATTTATCTTAATTGATTAAACATTTAATATGAAATATCTTCAACATTTCTAAGTAAATTTAACACAAATCCATATCATTTTAATAAATAATTACAATTTAAACAAAACAAAGACAAAAATGTCGAAATTTTATTATGAAGGCTCAATTTCTAAAATTTCAAAATAATCTTTCCATTTCAGTTTTTCTCTGTCAATTTTATTGGAAATTCTGATAAAAACAAATTTTGCAATTAATATCCAACAAAACATCGAGATTTATGTTTCGACCGTTGGTTTTCGTTGAAAAATTTTATAAATTAAAATTAAATATACAAATTTAAACAAAGGTTTTATTAATTAAAAAATTAACACTTGATACGTATTTCGACAATTCCTTGCCATCATCAGAAATAATCACTTTGAAACAAATAGCCTGTGTTTAGTTTGTATATTTAACGAGATTATGTTGATTTTTCCCTCAAATTGAAAATCGACATATTTTACTTTATTTTATTTAAATTGTATTAAATTGATTAAAATGATATAGATTTGTGTTAAATTTACTTAGAAATGTATAAGATATTTCATATCAAATTAGAGTATCATTAAGGTAGATTAGAACAGGTCTTAAGAAGAAGAAACAAAATATTACGTCTTTTTTGAGGCGTAATGTATGCAAAATTACAATACATACTCTATTTTTCGAATAAAATTGTAATTTTAAAATCTTTTTTTTGTTGTAAATATTTGAACGGTTAAATTTGTAAATTTAGTAGATAAATGCATAGTAGTTATCATTTACAAGAGTTTTTTTTACAATGTATTTAACTTGTGTTGACATGGAATTTTACTTTAATATATGAACTTAAATAAAGTAAATGGGGAGACAGACGTACACAGCTTAAGCTGATCTTACGCGGAAGTTAGATTAGGAGAATGCAAGTCAAGTAAAATACAAAATAATTTAATTTCTCCATGACATTTCGTGGATCCCTAGGGGTCCTGCTGGGAACCATTGCACTATATATGTTTGAAGTTTTTTTCGATGCAATACCGGTAAGTATATTGTGTATTATTTCGCTAATAAAAACTTTTTCATTGTTTTTTTTTTTTTTTTTTTGTCAAATTAATTTAGTGTGATTATCAAAATATGGTCTATAAAAAATTTGCTTGGACCGCTGAAGACGGGGGACGAGGCAAGTTTTGATTTAATTACGTAATAACCATTTAAAAAAAAGCACAAATTAATAACGTTTTTTTTTTTTTTTTCATTTAGTCTTTCATCTTTCAAGGATGTCATTTTCTACGACACTAATTGCTTAAAATTTAAATGTTGACCATCCAAAACGATCTAAATTTCCTGAATGACGCAAAATAAACTATAAAATTTAATAGTGAATCTATATATTAATAAATAAAGAATAAATCCTCCGCCTCTCCTCTATTAGGCCTTGATTAAAATATAATCTCATTTTTTATTCTGACATTAACAAGATCTATTTTAAATTAACAAAGAGGATTAAAAATCGCAGAAATAGTCAAAGCAGAATTATTGATGTTCTATTCCATATAAAATCGCCTCTTTACAACTTAATACTAAAGTGACAAAAAGTTAAAAAAAAAAAAGTAAGTGGATATCATTGAAACTTTTATAAAAGCTCTAGAAATATTTAAGTATAATATTTTCTTTAAAGATATTATTCATATATTAATAAGGGGTTGGGTGGGCGTAAAAAGCATTTGATGCAATTTTAAGTTTTTAAACTTTTTTGCCAAATTTCTTTAAAAAAAAAAAAAAAAAAAAAATTCTTATTCAGAATATCCATTAGTGAATCTTGTTAAAGTTATTTTAAAAAAAAATTATATTCCGCATCGTCTGTCCTATTTGGTCTTTTTTGGGAAAAATTTAAACGTGTTGCCTACACTCAGGTCTATTCTCTAAAAACAGGCGTTAAAATTTAAAATAAACAAAAGGGTGTTATAAAGTAATGTAAGCGTTAAAAAAGCTATTAAAAATCACTTCCTTGCCTCAAATAGCTATTCTGTTAACACAAATTTAAAGCCAAAACGTTAGCATTTAGTAAATAGTGTTAAAAATCAATGCCATGTCTAGGTAGTGCCTTTAATATTTTAACGTCGTGTTTAAAATAAAAATGGCATCCTTGACCTAAATTAAGGTTATGATTTTGATAGCTTTGAACATGTTAACGTCGCTGTTAAAACTTAGTTTAGAGAATAGCATTTTTTAACGCTGATTGTTTTACATTACTTTTTAATACCCATTTAAATTTTAACGCCTGTTTTTAGAGAATAGACCTGATAGTGCGTCAAAAATAAACGTAAACATGTCTTCTTCTAATCTACCTTAATGATTCTTTAATTTAAGAAACATTTAATACTTCTTCAATATTTCTAAGTAAATTTAACACAAATACATATCATTTTAATACAATTTAAATGAAATAAAGAAAAATATATCGATTTTCAATTTAAGAGACAAATCAACATAATCTCGATATGTTTTGTTGGATATTAATTACAAATTTTGTTTTCCACAAGACATGTGAGTGTTTTTTATTGGTGAGGCCAAACATCCCATGGCCCCCGGGAATCGAACCCAGGATCTCCGCCTTTCCGGGGCATAGGCGTGCTATCCATTACACCAGGCCACCGGACCCTCGACCTCAATTTTGTTTTTACAAGAATTTACAATAAAATAGAGAAAAACTGAAATGGAAAGATTATTTTAAAATTTTAGAAATTCGACGTTAATAAATAAATTTTTACATTTTTTATTTAAATTGTAATTATTTATTAAAATGATATGGATTTGTGTTAAATTTACTTAGAAATGTAGAGGATGTTTCATATCAAATTAGAGTATCATTAAGGTAGGTTAGAACAGGTCTTTTTAAGAAGAAACAAAGTGTTACGTTTTTTTTGTTTTTGTTTTTTACGCGGGATATATATATGATTTAATAATTTTTTATATTAAGAAACCAACGTTGAGGTAAGCAAGCGATCAGTGAATAGTTGTGTTAAATGCATGCCTTGAAAAGGGAAGAGGCATTCAGGTAAACAAACCATGCAGGGCGGCAATGCGAGAGTGAGAGAGAGATGAGCGGCACGGCACACAGCCTCTGCAGTGGTCCAGGCCAGCTGCCAGGCAATCGATAGGAGGGACGCAGCCGGGACCCCCGGGCGGAGCCCCCGGGCAGCCCCTCTGCCCAAAAACCCACAAACGACTAAATCCCTTCCCTCTCCCACCAGGCCTAGGCCAATAGTTCAAAAACGAGCCACGATCATGGTCAAAACAAACAATCTCTTTTCTAGATTACAGGTACAACAAAAAAGAAAAAAAAAAAAAAAAACATCGAATCAATTCAAGAAGGCATTGAAAGAGAAGAATAGAATTAGAAATAAATAAATAATTGTAAATTAAATTCAAAATGTCTTCGAATTATCAATATATTTAAACAGAATTATAACTCAAGCCCGGATTTTTATGCAGCAAAAACCATATAATATGCAGTAAATGTATTAAAATATGCAATATATACACTATGACAAAAATATCAAGTAAATGTTTTCCAAATAAAGGTAAATCATGATTTCTACTGATGTAAAATTAATTGTGTTTCTACTTTTGGAAGGAAATAGTGTAAAAAACAAAATTGGTCTCGTAATAAATAATGTAAATAAATCTGGTGTGACTAATCGCATTAATAGGAAAATATATTTTGTTACCATTTCTCCTATCTTTCGTATGAAGTACAAAAGTAAAGTATGCCTCAAACAATTTTGAGAGGGAAATAAGAATATAAATTTTAAAGAACTAAAAAATAATTCATTTTTGAATTTTAATCAAAATCGTTGGGGGGGGGGGCGAATTTTGAAAAAATATTTAAAATAAAATAAAACTTTTGCCGAAAGATGTTAAAAATATTCAAAAAGTTTTAAATATGCAATTTTATGAAATATTGACCAAATATACAATAAAGGGTAGAAAATTGGTTTTCCGGGTCGTATATGTTAGCAAATAGAATATGCAATTGCATAAGAACCCGTGCTTTAATTATAGCCTACACATAAATAAGGAGGGCATTTGGGAGATTCCTATAGGTAAAAATTATTTAGAATATGTGAGGTTTCACTAAGTTGTAAATGAAAGAAATATTGAATTTCTAATTCGATATATTTCGGGCTATTAACCCATCTTCAGGAGTGAATACATGTGACTGAGTGAATAAAAGAGAGTATATGCTGCCAGGCTTAGGTAGGCGGGGCTTAGATCGGAGTGGGGGGAGGAGTTGGGGGCATTTGTGAGTGTTTGCTTGAGACTAGGGTTGCCTCTGGAGGGGGCTGCCTATTCTAGGAAGGACTTTAATTTGCTAGTTCAACTACCTTTGGCTGGCTTACACAATTGTGTAATTTTTACTTATAAATATGTTTCACGGAAAACCTACACCACTTTCCCTCCAAACTATTCCTATAGGTGGCTACCTGGTATACAAGAAACTGCACACTTGACAATCAAGCTTGTGCATTCTTTTTGTACCAGCATGCATTCAATTAGGCACGAGCCTCCTCAATTTTATTTATATAGAGAAGAGCAGAAATAAAAAACAAAAGCTAGAAACTAGGCAATAAATAATTACGCTTCTTGATTCTCTCATGTCGATCAATGATTAAAAAAAAAAAAAAAAAAAAACATTTGATTCTTTAACGACATGAGAAAATCAAGAAGTGTAATTATTTATTGTCTAGTTTCTAGCTTTTGTTTATTTCTTCTCTCCTAAATATGAATATTATAATTATTATATGGCCCCCGAGCCTGGCGTAGTTGGTAGCGCGCCTGCCGTGCCAAGGGTCGGGGGTTCGTATCCCAGGCAATCCGATAATTTTATTTAAGCCATTTGGATACCAAATGGCTTTTAATCTGTAACTTGTTGTTTATTAAAACAGTAAGAAAAAAAATGAAATATTTTAAAATTTAGATTAGGTTGAAAGAATGCATTAGAAAATTAAATTAGAATGCTTTCAAATAACCCCAACATCAATATTAACAAAATCAGGGAACAATTGAAAAGTAAATAAAAGAGAGTGTTTTAACATTCCAAAAGAAAAATGATGGAGAGAAGAGAAGAGGGAAATGGTGAGTTGCTAATATGAACTGAAGAAGCGCCTGCAAGTATGAAATAACGTTAAGACGAGGAGAAAAAAATGGTTGCCTACATTTAAGGCGCGTTCCCAAGGCCAAGTGTTTGCCTAACAGAAATAAAAGTAAAAATCTGGTGTGACTGTCGCACAGCACACAAATTTCTCTTACTTAGTAGTGTTCTGTGCTTGTCACACCAGATTTTTTTAATGAATTTTAATCAAAATCGTTCTAGCAAATTTTGAGAAAATTGAAAAAAAAAAAAAAAAAAAAAAACTGACAAACTAAATCAGTAAAGTACCTGTACTCTTTGTAATTCTCCTTAAGCTGTGTTGCTGAAGTTAGCTTATTTGAGAAAGAAAACGCTATATTTTCAGCAATTTTTTATTAGTTACAAGGCAATAATTCCAAATATTTCGGAGAACTATCGACACTCCTTCAGTGGATTTAACCTCGTTCACCACATACGTCCCTTACAATTAAAACGCTTGGAACGCCTGGAAGCTCCGAAATATTCAGAATTATTTATTGCCTTGTAAATAAAAAATTGCTAAAAATAAATATAGCGTTTTCGTTTCACCTTGGTTTGGTTGCACTAAGGCATGCATGGCTTAATATTTGAAACAAGCATGTCTCACAGCCAGGGCCGCAGACAGAGTTGACGGGCCTCGGGGCTACTTAATAATACGCCCCCCCTCACCCTTAAAGTTTTTTTTTAAATATGTAAAAGACTATAGTGGTCTTCATGCCAACAATTTTTTACATAGTATTTAAAACAATTTTTGAAACAGTTATACATAGCTTACAATGTTTATTTAAATAAAAAAGATATTTAAAAATTTTTCAAAATTTCCTAAACATAGGGTTACCATAATTTATTGAGGCCAGTCCTGGGCAGATGCCTTCCGGGTGGTCTGGGTCTTATTAGAATTTTAAGGCTGGAGCGCAAAGGGCCCGGGCCCCGGTGATATAGCCTCCCTGTCTGCGGCCCTGCTCACAACCAGTCAGTGCATCCAAACTAAGGTGAAACCGCAAAGGAATTAAACTCATTTGGAAAAATATAAAAAACTTTGTGTTTTTTTATTTTTCCCTTCCTACATCCTTGCCGAAAAATCAGCCTGGTTGAGGAGGTTCTATATATGTATATTAACATATACATATAGGTAAGAGAAAGTAAAAAAAAAAAATAACCCGTCTATTTTTTTACATTTTTATAATTCAAATAAAAAAGATCAGAATCATTCAAGCGGAATTTGAATTTTTAAACTATTTTTTTTTTTATACGTGTTCTTGTGAATGATGATAATAAAGAGGAGAAATAAATTTACAAGCTCTGTCAAGTTCATATGTCAAAATGCTGCGGTTTGCGAGTTGAGTTTATATTATTATTATATTTAACGTCAAAGTAGAAATCATATCTTGATAATAATGAAATTCCGTCTTCGTGTGCGTGCGTTTGTGCGTCTGTGTGTGTATTTATCCAATAATCTAACTTTTCATTTTGAAATTCCCTTTTACTGTTTATTAAAAAAATATTTATATTAAAAAGTTTTTTTTTTTTCCTGAGCCACGTTTAAAAAAGATTGTTTATGTTCATTGTAAAATAACCTTGTTTTTTTTTTTTTGATTAATTTATTTGAATTATCAGATATAGGCGAAAGAGATGTATTGTTTTAGATTTTAACAAAAATATGCAAAACAAAAGAAAAAATCTGGTGTGACTAGTCGCACACCACACAACCTTCTCTTTGGTATTCTATGTTTGTCACACCAGATTTTTTGTGGTATTTTCCGCCTATATATTAGAATTGAAGAAGTACAATTTATAAACATGGGAAAAAATTTGTTTTCACCTATTTTTCCTATGAAGTACAAGATTAAAGTATGCTTCAAAAGATTTCAATAGCAAAATGAGAATATACATTTTAAAGAGCATCTAAAAATTAATTGATTTATGAATTTTAATCAAAATCGAGGGAGCAAATTTTGAGAAAATCTAAAAAAACTGAAAAAGTACGTCAGTAAAGTACTAGTACTCTTTGGCGGATTTTGTTCAAAAGCTCCGTGTTACGTGCCAGAAGGGGGTCTAGCTTAAATATCCAATTTCAACCCCCTATCTAACAACTGATAGTTAAAAACTGATTTAAATATTCTGGCAAGAGATACCCCCTCATTACTACGGTGTCCTGGTTGTTTTGGGGCCATGAAAGTTTTAGGACTATCAAAGCCACATAATTTGGAGTTTCCGAGAAAACTCTTAACAAAGCAACTGGTATATTAAATTAATGGCCTAATTATAATATACACTGCCTCGCAAAAAAAGTGGCCAACTCTGTTTCTTCTTAAAAAGACATGTTCTAATCTACCTTAATGATAGACTGTAATTTATTAAACATTTAATATGAAATATCTTAGACATTTCTAAGTAAATTTAACACAAATTCATATCATTTTAATAAATAATTACAATTTAAATAAATCAAAGACAAAAATGTCGAAATTTTATTTATTAACGCCAAATTTCAAAATTTTAAAATAATCTTTCCTTTTCAGTTTTTCTCTGTCTATTTTAATGAAAATTCTTATAAAAACAAAATTTGTAATTAATATCCAACAAAACATATCGATATTACGTTGATTTGTCCCTCAAGTTGAAAATTGACATAATTTTATTTAAATTGTATTAAATTGATTTGTGTTAAATTTACTTAGAAATGTTTAAGATATTACATATTAAATGTTTCTTAAATTAGAGTATCATTAAGGTAGATTAGAGAAGGTCTTTTTAAGTTCGTATAAACAAAGTGGGTCACTTCTTTTGCGAGGCAGTGTATTTTAAAAAAAAAATTTGATTGTGATTTTTTTACAAGCTCTCTAGAAATTTATTTTATTAAATATAACAAAACAAAAGAAAAAAAAAATTTGTATAATACAGTGAATAAATTTGTCAAAATATTTCATCAGCTAGTATAGAGGGTGTTTAAAAATTAAAGAGATTATACCATTCCCTAGACCAACGGTTCACAAACTTATTTGTACAATGAGGGACAATATTAAGTCTCACCCAAGCGTTTTCTACTTGTGATTATTTCATTGTTTTTAAAAAAAATATTATAAATATTTTTAAATGGAAACTTTCATGGTTCAAATCTAGAAAATTTCCAATTTCTTTTATAAAAACAATGAAATAATCACAAGTAGAAAACGTATGGGTGGGACTTAATATTGTCCCACACTGTACAGTACATATAGCTTCAAGATTATAGAGAAGCGAGAGTCAAAGATCCTCAATTTTGTTATTAATTAACAGCCAAGTGAGATTTGAACTCGAGTTGTGCAGCAACTCTAAATATTAAAAATATATAACTCTAAATTTTCGAAATAGTCGTACTAATTCTGTTTTTTCAATCCCCCCAATTTCTCAAAATATCTCCAACTCTCTCAATATCCCAGAAGTTCCGATAACAAATAACGCTATCTATTTAAACAATATAAACGAGCTCAAGCAGATAGTTACACGCCTATTAAATAAAGTCATAACCCTAGCAAATCCATCGCATACTTTCGAATTGTCTTCGGAAAAATTCCAAAATTTACTTTCCAATTTATTGGAAGAAACCTTAGATAGTTTCACAGCAAATGATAAAGGGTCTTCCACAATCAATCAAAATAACTAAAATATATTTTTACGTTGCATCTCTTATACTACTTTGCCAGTACACAAGTCAATTGATTGACTGATGATTGGACGCTGATTTTAATATATATATGTAAATATTATTGATATGAAAATATTATTTGAATAGTGTATATTTATCGATGTGTATATATATTATTTATATCTTAACAAAACTGTAATGCTTAAAAGTGTACCTGACTTTTGATGGAACTTTTCAAGACGAATATGAACAATTTTATAAAAAAAAAGATATTGTATATTTGAAAAATGGCTTTATGGCACTGATCTGTTAGCCACTTAAAATAAAAAAAAAAAACTCTAAATTCATATTCCACAGCTTAGTCGATTACCCACGAGCCTCCTCTATCGATAAATTATATATACAAGAACTGTCGAAAATGACTAACTTGTAGATTAAGAAATTTACTCATAGGCGTAGCCAGAAATTTTTGATGGGGGGGGGGGGGTTAGGATTATTTCTCCCCCCCCCCCCCCCACTCCGACTAATAGGGCAGTAAGGCGTCTAATGAAATATATGACTGGCCACTTACCCCACCTTCGCTTCGCCCCCTGGACCCCCTCGAGGTGGCTCGGGCCCGCCCTTTCTTAATTAAGTGCCGCAATTTCTCAATCAACTCATATCAGGCAATAAATAATGCATATCTCTTAATTTTATGTAAATGGGCCTAAAATACCGGTGTGACCCTCTATGTGTTTCTCTTGACCAGACTCCTATCACTGAACTCTTTCAGAAAAAAAATAAAAAATTTATTTATATAATAATTTTTATTATTTTTCATTTGCGAGATTTAATCAATTTTAAGCGGCTTTAATTTTTTATAAAGCATATCAATTCTTTTCAATGGGAAAATTCTGAATTTTCTAGAATTTTTTGCGTTTTATTTAATTTTTTTTTTTTAAGCTAGAGAAAATTATTATATTTTACTTTCTCTTACCCTATATATGAAATATATAGAGAGAAAAAGTATTTTGTATTATAGAGCTTAAATATCTAGTCATGGCTTGGGTCCAATGGGGGGTTTGAACCCCCAAAACCCCCCCCCCCGTGGCTACGCCTATGAATTTACTTATAATTTTTTTAATAATAAAATGTTGTAACTGAAATTTCAAAATACTAGTTTCAAGATTTTATTCTAATTAATTATATAACCTAGTGTTTTACATTTCAATTATACATAAGAGCCTATAGTGAAAAGTTTTAATTTAATAAAACGTTCAATCTGATACAAAAAAAGAGTTTTATCAACAAATTTCTATCGGCATTGGTGTATTACTTTGCATAAAAACAAAGAATCTAAAACCTAAGTTTCGAACAAAAATAAAAAATCTTTGTGTGGTTTTATGAAAGCAGGATGCAAGTGAAACTTTTTTTTCGGATCGTAGGCATTTAACTGAAAATTTTCAGAAAATTATTCAATTAATGCCCAATTGCACCGTTTGACATTTATGTCTCTCTTTACTAAGTGTGCTTAAACTAAAGCGTCTCTTAAATAAATTGTTTGTTTGAACCGCAAGATTTTAATCATGGAATAGTAAAGAAGAATTTTATAAATGTGCAATATGGCAACGTTGTCAATTTTAGTGATATTCTGGTGATTTTTGATAAAATTGACAGATGTTAATAATAATAATGTTGTTTATTATTTGAATATTCTTAAATTAAATTAATTACATATTGTTTATAAATATTAATTAATTTCAGAAAAATAAGAAAATAGAAAACAAAATATTGATTTTCATGATTATAATTTTTTTATTTAAATTAATAAGGAAAGAATTGAACATCAAATTATACCTCTTTAGAAAATTATCTATTAAATTATATTTAAATATAAAAATATAATAGAAAATCGCAATGTTAATAATAATTAGTTCATTGGTGAGTCCTGTTGTTAGTGTAAAAATTTTTTTAAAATAAATTAAACCTGTAGAGCCTACAAAATATCGTTTTGTCCTATATTAAACTATGTGACAAATAAGAAGTTTTATTTTATATTCTCTTACGAGAGACATGCAAGTTCAACTGCATATCTAGGCCAAATATAAAAATATATATATATATATATTTTATAATACATATTTTATTATTTCCAAAAAATTCCAAAATCCTTTATTTCCATAATATTTAGATCATCTTCGAAAATAGAGTTCATATTGTTCATGTTTTTTATAAAAAAATCTAGATCGAATAAAAAAATTTATTATTATTAGATAATTAATATTACATTATCAATAAAATTTGGAATAGATGTCATTTATTTAACAGAAAATTGTTTTTTAGGTTAAGCATACGCTAAGCCCCCGAAATCAAGAGCTTAGATTTAAGTTAAAATTTAGACATTTAAGCTTGACTTTGCAAGCGATACAACGAAATTTGGAAAGTTAAGTATTATTTAGCGTTAAATAATGCTTAACTCGTACGGTGCAATTGGGCATAAGAGTATTAAAATCGCGTTTTTAATCTTAACTTAATAATTGGAAAATGGGAAATCAATAGAGGCATGTTAAAAACTGAGAACAATATTTATTTAGCAATTTGAAGATTTGAATAATTTTAAATTATTTTAAAAATTATATTTTATCAATTTAAAAATTGAATAATTAAATCTCACAATTATTTTTTTATAATTCGTCATATATATTAAATTTCAACTTTCCTATTTTTGTCGTCACGGCTTGTGACGTCATGTATTGTAGCGTCACGGCCTTTAACGTCACGACTTGTAACGCGACATGCTGATAGAAGAGCGAAAAAAATTTGAGAGGATCATATAAAAGTTTCACTTTAAAAATCGGCAAGTTATTAAAATAAAAAAAATAAAAAATCATGTTGCGGAAATCCTACCGGAGTCAGGTTCGGCGGGTGCCGTTGTTGCAGAGGTTGAGGCAGCAGCAGCCCGACGGGACGGCGATGTCTTCAGGCCAAGTGGTGGCTGTTTGAGTACCGCCGATGGTACTAAACCTTCAGGGGGTGAGTCGGCACCCGCACCGGCACTTGGCATTCTTACTAGACACCATTCGCCGCCACCCTGGACCTCTACCACTTCCACTTGCTGGCCTTTAGTCACTGACAGCTCGTCACTTGAATCGCGAGCCACATGGTCGGCGATTACCCATGTCATCTCCACACCCTGGAAAAAGATCAAAAATATTTTCATTAGCTTACAAATTATGGCATTCGATAAGTTTCCGGTCTGACGCATAGATAGCATCACTGTTGACAGACCGAGATGATATCAAAGTTATAATAAATGAAATCGACTTAATATTATTTATTTTGTTGTCTTTTCGAAATCGCACTGATCCTCATCTTCATTATCATCAATATCAAATTAAGTACTACCAAACAACGTGTTAAGGCACATAAGAGGGCTCGCTGGTGTAGTGAGCTAGGGTGTCAGCTTCTGCAAAGAAGATCCCTGTTCAAACCTTGGCATGCGGGATTTTTCATTAAATAAAAATATTTATTTAATGTAAAAATCCTCAAGCAAGCCCTGAATTGGAATATAGGATCTTTCACAATAGCCCTCAGGCAACTCTACGAGGAGAGGGAGTTGCTGTGACATCCCGTCCTGTGGAAGGGACGTAAAGAAGGTTCCCTCTCAGTGATGCATTCCTCGTAAGGAGTAGGCTACACGCCGGTGCTGAGGGAGTCCCTCCTCAAACTAGGACATCCTCCATTGCATAGAAGAGGTTGGATATAAGGAGCCGGTTGGAACCAGAAATAAGGATTAGTTCACTAGCTAGAGACGAGAGCAGAAGGAGGAGCTAGAGATAGGAAATGATGTAACTTCACGGGGTGCCGGTAGATGGCTACGGCCAGAGGCCGGTTGGGTTTGAGGTGTGTGTCTTCGTACACGAAAGCACCTCGGGCAAATAAACGGGGATCCCGATAGGAATTTCAAATAAATAAATAAATAAAATAAGGCACATAAATCATTTT
Source organism: Euborellia annulipes (assembly GCA_023213315.1). Classification (NCBI taxonomy): domain Eukaryota; kingdom Metazoa; phylum Arthropoda; class Insecta; order Dermaptera; family Anisolabididae; genus Euborellia; species Euborellia annulipes. Next base: position 13,366 of record JAKCPI010012446.1, read on the forward strand.
TGCAAAATGAAAATTCTGCTTTGAAATATTGTAAAAATAATTTTAAGCTTTTACCTTAAATATAATTTTTTTTAGGGCATATTACATTAAAAATTACTATTAATTATAGCATTTGAAACAATAATCCGTGCTTAACTCAATTTTTAATTTTTTTTGGCGCTTGACACACTAATGCGTAACTGGGTCTATTTATGAAACATATTTATACCAATAAATATAATATATCCATATATAGATACTATCGATTGGACTGATGGTAAAAAATATACAATATAAAAATTAGTATTTATATATTTTATTGGACTGATAGGTAGGAATGAAACGATACCAGTGAAGTATCGATACTTTTACTCGAAACTGGTATCGGTCGCTAAGTATCGAGTATCTACTCGGTTGAAAGTATCGATACCTATTCGTATCGGTCAATTTTTTTGTACAATTAAAGATAAACAAAAACAGTAGTAAGTACTGATATTATCAAGATTCGCAGGAACTTTAGAGTCAGGAGATTAAATAAAAAATATTTTATTTAATTTCTACTTGCCGACGTTTCGGTCGCCAATCACGACCTTCATCCTCGGAGACCTCGGAGTAGCAAGTATATCATAATATTTTTGTACATATCAAAGCAAAAAGAAATTATATATTAATTGCAATGAATATTAAAATACCTAAGAATGATATATTTGATGAAGGTCCTGATTGGAGACTGAAACGTCGGCAAATAGAAATTCAATAAAAAAATTTTTATTTAATCTCCTGGTTTCAAAGTCCCTGCGAATCTTGATTAAATCTCCACAGCCATAAAACGTCAAGTTCTTGAAAAACAACAACGACGACTAAGAAAAAAATTCAGTTTTAGAGGTACTAGGGCTACCCAAAAATAATAATTTTTCAAGATGTTTTCCTGATGAACACTCCAATAATAAAAATTGAAATACAGTGGTACAAGCAATTCCATTTAATTCTTTTGTAATAAGAACAATTGTACGTAAATGTTCTTCCGACCTAACTAATCATCGCTTACGTGGATCGAGTATCGATACGAATATTTTTGACGGATACCTACTTGGTACTCGATTCCAAAACTACTTGGTATTGAAAGAAAAGTATCGAGTAAGTATTTGTATTCACTCGTATCGTTTTATCCCAACTGATAGGACCTAGTAACCATTCGAATAAAAGAAAACGTTTGTGTCATCAGCACTTCTTCCTCTATCTGAATCTCGATTTGTTATTTATATTCATTGAGATTGGCTATATTCTGGCATGATAGTGTCATTTAATTAAAGCCGAAACGTTTTCTTTTATTGAGATTTTCATTTGATAGAGGCTGACATTCCCTCCTTTTATTCATCTAATTTCTCTTTACATATGTTAATTTTTTTTTTTTTTTTTTTGTTAATATTTCCTTTCACACCTTGACCTCTTATTTCTCATAAAAAAAATTATATTCCATGCAAATTAATTACATTTGTATAAAGATATAATAATTAAAGTTTTATCAGATGTTTGTTAAGATAGATCGTCATATTAACAAATGGCAAAAGTTATAAGAGGGAAATAAAAAAAAAAAAAGCTTGTTCAAGACAATTCTGATCAATACTAAAACATGAGATACTAGCGAGTTTACAGCTCGCTTTTTTTCTTCTTCAAAAAACAAACAAACAAACAAATAAGAAAAGAGCTTTTTCTGGTTTGCCACTGAGGACATCGAAATGGATATTAGTCGAACAAAAAAATTCCTGAAAATAGACGATTTGTTTTGAAAATTAATAAAAAAGAAAGTTTCGCTTCATGTCCTAAGAGTCCGTGAAGTTAAAAAAATTATAATTGAAAAATCTGGTGTGATTAGCACACAACTTTCACCTGGCATTTGAAAGTTGTGTTCTGTGCTTGTTACACCAGATTTTTTGTGTCTAGGTATATTTAGTTTCAAACAATACATTAGAATTCAATATAGAAAAGTGTTTTGTTAACGTGGCCTTAATCTTTCCTATAAAAATACAAGAGTAAAGTGTGCTTCAAACAATTTCGAGAGCGAAATGAGAATATACATTTTAAAGAGCATCTAAAAAATAATTGATTTATAATTTTTAATCAAAATCATTAGAGCAAATTTTGAGAAAATCGAAAAAAATCGAAAAAGTACACCAGTAAAGTATTAGTACTCTTTGGCCGATTTTGTTCAAAAGATGTCTGTCACGTGCTATGGGGGTACCTAACTTGAATATAAAATTTCAACCTCCTAGCTCTCTAGGCCCTCAAAAGGCCTAAAGTTCCAAAATTTCATTTTTTCATATATGTTTCTCTTTGGACACCCCTAATGCCATTTTTATTAACTCTGATTACAATAAATAAATTTTTATAATATTCTATATCTCTTTACCTTTCCAAAAAGCATTCATGTGTGAAAATCAATTAAATATTAACGAAATTATTATCAAAAAAGTTCAAGCAAAGTCACGTTTCAAACAAATATTGTATAAAAATATTTTGAAGTTTTTTTACATATCTACTTTCTAGGCCAATCGATAAAACATGTATGTGGATGTCTATCTAAGTTTTCGACCTCGAGGACCCTGGACTAACTTGGAGACCTCTGCCGCAGAGCATTAAATATGCTAAAATTTGGTTCATAAAACTAATTTGAAGATTAAATATTAACCAAGATACGGCCGGTCAAAGTTAGACAAAATTTTACACTTCGAGAAAATTTGTCTAACATTGATCGGTCGGTGGGTCTACAACCAAATTTTAGCATATTTAATGCTCAAGAATTTCTTCTTGAACTATGGTGGACAAAATATAAGCAAATATAAGAGAAAAACTGAAAAATATTTTTGAGGTTTTTGCCCCCCCCCCCCATCTCCCCCTCCCCCTTAGGTATACATCCACAGGCAACATGTTTTATCGATTGGAGTAAAAAGTAGAAATGTAAAAAACTTCAAAATATTTTTATACACTGTAAAAAAAATTTTGTAATTTTACAATTGTTTAGGAAGCATATTTCCTACACGAAAACATACAAAATTTAGTAAATCTTTTCAAAACTATTTACAAATGTATTGTAATTTTCGAAAGCCGTTTCAAAATTAGAATGAAAATGTGTGGTAATTTTAGAATTCCAAAACTGCTTTCGAGAAAAAATACAATTTTTAACGAAAAATACAATGTTTGTAAAATTACAATACATACTCTATTATTCGAAGAAAATTGTAATTTTAAAATGTTTTTTTTTTTTGTAAACATTTGTAAATTTAGTAGATAAATACATAGTAGATATCATTTACAAGGGAAATTTGTAAATTTAGTATTCCAAAACACACTAAAATTAAGATTTTTTTTTACAGTGTACAATATTTGTTTGAAACGTGACATTGCTAACTTTTTTGATAATAATTTCGTTAATATTTAATTGATTTTCACACATGAATGCTTTTTGGAAAGGTAAAGAGATAAAGAATATTATAAAAATTTGTTTATTGTAATCAGGGTTAGTGAAAATGGCATTAGGGGTGTCCAAAGAGAAACATATATGAAAAAATGGAATTTTTGAACATTAGGCCTCTTGAGGGTCGCCTAAATCACCTCTAAATGAGCTAAAATTTTATATTTATGTTTTTCAACTAGTCGAATATTTTTAGGGAGTGGGACGGTAAAAAATTGAAAAAGTTCAAAATAAGGTCACCATCTATCAAAATCTCGACAATGAATTTTTGAAATGAATCCAATTCTTTCTCTCTCTCTATATATATACATATATAGGTAAGAGAAAATAAAAAAAATTCACTGCAGACTAATCGAAACAAACTTTTTGTTTTCAACTTTTACATATTGATGGGTATTTCGGTAAACTCATTCACCGAACAAATAACACACAAAAACAAAAAGTAATTTAATAGATACTCTTTTCATTCAAAGTATTAGTGAGTTGTTTGTCTCTTGTGGTTTGATTTCCCCAATTAAAACGAGAAAATCAGAAGGGGGTGGTGTTAAAGGGGTGGGGGGGGGGTTTGGTTATAATAGATTGATTGGATCGGTCACGAGACTTGAGTCAGATTATGAATAGAGATTACAAAACCGATTGCCAACTTAACAGGCTTAATTCCGGTTGAAGTAGCCCAAAAATTTTGATTTATGACCTGTCTATTATACGCGGGAAATATTATATAAACGAGTTTTTTTTTTTTTATATTTAACTTATTATTAGGGAAGAAAAAAATTCTCATAAAAACGGTAATATTTGGTCTATAATTAAAAATTCTCTTAATAATAATATTTCAAACCACAAAAGCTTTAATAAACACATAATATATGATTAATAATAATAATAAATTCATTTTTAAATTTATAAACAAAATTTATAATTACTAGCCGCGTCGCCCCCCCTGGACCCCCCTCCAGCTGGCTCTGGCCCGCCTGCGGCGGACCCTCGCCCTTTCTTCTTAATTATGAAAAAAAAATTATCATTACTATTCCAAACCAGTGCCTGTTTGAAGATTTGTTTACATTCATGGAATACACAAATGAAAAGAATACTTAAATATTTCTCTATACATTTCCTATGGGAGAAATCGTAACTTTAAAAATTAATAACTCAAAAAGTTATGGGAATTTCGGGATGAAAATAATTTTCCTGTAATCCCGAGAAGGTCCTATTTATGTATAAAAAATTTCATTTCAAAATTCCAACGGGAAGTTGCCTAAATAGAGCGTGACAGACAGACAGACGGACATTAGTGAATTATATATATAGATTATTGTAACAGTTTGTTTTTCTGTATTTGCTTGATAACAAAAAAATTAATTTTCATAATTTTTTTAATAAGTCATTAAAAAAATTATAACTTCCTGTTACAATAATCCCTTATGAATTCAATTCATTTAATTTGGGAAATTCCTTATAAAATTCTATTTTTTTTTTTTTTTTTTAGACGCCCTTCTTACACCCCTTAAGTTTTCCGACAATTTCTAAAGGAAAATAATCCATCTGTTTAAAATGGAGTTCCGGCTGACCCAAGGATAATAACCGTAGGCCCTACTAATCGAGAGGTTATCTCTGACCTGGAATTAGAATTTAAATCAAACGTTCAAATGGTCCAGGAAATATAGCTCTGGAGGCGACAAGCAGAGAGAAAAGGTGAAAAGGCAAATGGACCGAAACCAATTCACTCTTCATTAAACAAAGCTTTTATTCACTCACCAGAGGGGAAGGGGGCGGGACAAAATGAGTTTTCACATGTCAACAAAGTGTATTTCAATTTCATTTCTTTTTGTTGCTATTTCACAAACAATTCCTGATATCGAGATACCCATGAATTTCTTTTTTTTATCAATATCAACCCTCGATTATCAATATACTAGATTATCAAGCGCTTAAATAGATATTCCACTAGCCGCGCCGCCTGGCTCGGGCCCGCCTGAGGATTTGTTTACATTCATAGAGTACATAAATGCAAAGAATACATACATAAATATTTCTCTATACATTTCATATGGGAGAAATCGTAACTTTAGGAATTAATAACTCAAGAGGTTATAGGAATCTCGGGACAAAAATAATTTTCCTGTATTCCTGTTTAAGCATAACAAATTTGGTTTTGAAATTCGAACGGGAAGTTGGCCAAATAGAGCGTGATAGACGGACAAATGGACATTAACGAATTATTCATAATAGGTTAAATAGAAGCAGGAATAAAATGTTAGTAATAATAGGCATATTTGGTATTCCAATGATTAAAAAAAAATATTCATCAGAGTGCTGGGTTCCGAACCCACTTTCCTTGGCTTTCAAGTTGGCATTTGTGAACATCTCAGCTACGGAAAGTCGACTTAATTTTATGACAATTTCATCAAGGGCTAAGTAGTGGCTGTGATTGACGATGCGAACAATGACAGGAGGTGGAAAAATAAAATTGAAGAAATTTCATCAGATTCGTCTTATGCTAAATTTACATTGCCTAACATAAATTTAAATGATTCTCAAGTATTTCCTTCTCTTCCAATTGCACCGAGACTCGTCATCTCACAATAGACATGACAGTTAGTTCACTTGAGTCGGAGCAAGTGCACAGTACGGTTCATAACGGATGCAGAATAAGCAGTCAAAACGTTGTACAGTATTTATATATTTTTAATACAAAAATGTGCTCTATAATTAAAAATTATCCTTATAATAATCATATATTAATTAAGAAACATTTAAAGGAAGTTTAGATGATTTATTTAAAAATTAAGTGTCAAATAGTTCAGCACTCTTGCAAAAGATGGCAGGCTAGTCTTAACCACCGGTATTATCAGATCCCCTATTAGCTATATTTATATATTTTTATGCTTTTGTAAATTATACACAATATATAACATTTATAAAGTATTTATTGTTAAAAGATCAATGAAAATCAACCAAATGCATTAAATATTATTAGCTACCATTCTGACATCTCTTGGCAAATTTTTGAATTACTTGATTTTTTGGGCATACTTTTTAAGATACACAACGCCATCTTAGCGGGAAAAACATGCGTAACAACTTCACTACTACCCCGCTCTTTTATTAAAAAAATTCTCCTAGTTGAAGAGCAAGTAATTGTTAATTTCCTTAATTTTTTAGCGAAACTGTCATATTGATAATAATCTTAGAGAAAGATAAATGGCAATAATTTGTAACAGGGCGAACGAAATAAACTTTTTTTTTTTTTTAGTTGGGTAAATGATAAATTTCGGCACACGAATATGAGCCCCTCGCCTGTTTTTAAGACAAGCAGCAAGCAGCAGCGCAAGTGTCGGTGTGGTGTGATGTGAATTGGTGTGATGGGTGATGGAGGTGTATCGATCGCCCCTCTCATACGTCATTAATCACACAGCTCTCTCTCTATCTCTCTCTCTCCTGTTCGATTCACATTTAGAGAATCTTGCGTTTTTCCGTCCTCGTTGCTTGTCAAAAATAAAAAGAAGGGTGTTTTTTTTTTGTTTTTTTCTTCTTCGTTTCATATCTTCAGCATTTTGCTCAATTCCTCAGCCTTGACCTCACATTAACAAGTTGTTTTTTTTCTGATTTTAAATAACAAAAAATAATGTATTTTTATCTCAAAAAAAAAAATAATAATAATTTACTTTCCATTTTAAGAGAGGTGATTTTTTTTTTTTTTTTAATTTAAAGGGTGGCCTATCAAATAAAATAAATTTATAAATATTTATTTTCCGTCAGTATTGTACATTCGAATTTCATGAAAGTAAAATAAAGTAAAAGTAAGTAAAATTTTTTGAAAAATAACACTCACACTTGTTTCCCATTTGGTATCCAAATGGCTTAAATAAAATCATCGAAAGGCCTGGGATCCGAACCCCCGACCCTTGGTATACAAGGTAGGTGCTCTATCAACTACGCCAAGCCCGGGGGCGATATAAAATTTATAAGTATGGAAAAATATTTAAATTTGCTTACCATAGTCAACCATTTCTCCTATTCTTCCTATGAAGTACAAGAGTAAAGTGGACTTCAGAACATTTTAACGGCAAAATGAGAATATACATTTTAAAGAGCATCTAAAAAATAATTGATTTTTGAATTAAAAAAAAAAATCGTTGTAGCGAATTTTGAGAAAATCGAAAAAAAAAAAAAAAAAAATACTGAAGAAGTACATCAGTGAAGTATTAGTACTTCAAAACGTGTATATCCGTCAAAATCTCCTGAATTTTGACATGAATCCAATACTTTTTCTCTATATACCATAGTATATATGCATTTATATACATATGGTATAGTAACATACCATGGGGAACATAAACATTTGCACCCTAACAGGTTTGCAAGACGCCTACTAGTTAGGCAGCCCAATCGACTCACCACTACATATGCAGTGTCTGTGTGAATTTACCTGAGCTAGGGTTCTGAGGGTATTTTATGAAGAAGCCATAAACCATCCCTTTGGAAAATAGATATATTTTAAATAAAAATTTGCGAATTCCTCTCTCTATCTCGCAATGCAAGTAGCCAGATCGGTGAAATTTAGTAAATAATTCTTACTCTAAAATTGTATATCTGTTTCAAAAATAAGAATATTTTAACGCCCCGAGATATTATTACCTGGTATAAAGGTCTATAGATATCGGAAAAATTTTACTAAAAATTGGGACACAAGTTTCGTTCAAATTGTGAAATAAGTTAATTTTTTCCAAATAAGAAGATAAGATTAATTAAAATGTTGAAATTCTATTAATTTGAGATCAAATTCATTTGATATGAAAAGGCTACGCTATATCGCTATATAGATTGTTCAAAAGGGTTGGTTTATGGTCTATCATAAAAGACCCTCAGAACCCTAGCTCAGGTAAATTCACACAGACACGGCATATGTAGTGGTGAGTCGATTGGGCTGCCTAACTAGTAGGCGTCTTGCAAACCTGTTAGGGTGCAAATGTTTATGTTCCCCATGGTATATCGAGGTAAGAAAAAGTAAAAATTACATTCACTTGACAAAGAATACAAATAATTTGTTTTAATGACAACGACAACTCTATTTTTTGTAAAAAAAAAAAAAAATTTGAATATCGACGTTTTAATTAATTAGCAAAGTGCCTAACTCCATTTTTATATTATTAACATTTCACTATCATTGTTAGAGCCACTGTTAAACACTTTTCGAACTGAAAAATTTGAATTACGCTCTTATCCAGTGCAGGGCATAAGGAGAATGATATTTTTCAACAGGAAATACAAAAAAATGATTTTCGAAAAAGAATTGAGTTAAACACTTTGCTAATTAGAGCGTCTATATGCTTTTTGAACATGCTCAGGGGCCCACATTTTGTGGGTACGTGGATGCGACCACGAGCTACCCTAGCTGGGTCTGACACTACTTCTGTTCTTTTCATGTCAGTCTCTTCCCTTTTATATTTTCAAAAGGCGTCAGACCGTGCGACGGGCCGGCCTGTTCTATTCCTTCCCGGTCGTAAGAACCCATAAACCGCCGACCTCGCTTCGTGGGAATAATCAGGCGAAGAAAGAAGAAGATATGCTTTTTGAAGGCTGAAGATGGCAGCCGAAACGTTCTGAATAAAGAGTGCCTAATCATTAAATAGAGGCTTAATTATTGGGTCCATCTTCACTATTCAACATATCAGCTTGAGGCCAGTTTATAGAAATAATTCACAATGAGAGGCGCAAGTAAAATCTTTCTTTTATAATAAATACATTTGGGTTGTCTACCTTTTTAATCAAATAGACTGTAAATTGGATAATAAACAAGTGTCAGTCTTTTATTTCCTATTCATTCGTAGAGAGATGATCAAAAAAAAGAGGTCAAGCGATTTCTTTCATTCCATTACACCTGCGTGGATGGAGGGGGCCCGTGTATGAATTTTTCAATATTTTATTGACTGTCGGTGAGAGAGTGAACTGACAAATGCCGGAATGAGTCCTCAGCTGGTGGGTGGGTGGTTCCTGCTTATGTAGGAGTTCGCGCTCAGGATGATCGATGGAGCGCCTGGGAAATCACCCCCCCCCCCCAAATGAACAAAAAAAAAGGGATGCAGATAAATAAAGAGGAGGCTACAAGATGTTCCTCTCTCAGGAGGATGGCTTTGTCATATTCACCACACTCAGTTTAACTAATCGACAACGTGAATTGAATGAAGCCCGAAATTGCTTAAACGAGTTGCATAACATTAAAAAAAAAGAAAGGAATAATTTGACAGTCTCAGTTCATTGTCATAGTCAGAAATTGGATGGTTAAAGAGAAATTAAGAAAAAAAATAGAAGAGTATTTTTATTTTCCTCAAGAAAACTGAGCGATACTAATAACGGGTGATTTTTTTGCTGTTTGGTTTTTCAGCCTGATTTTTTGACAGTTTGCTCGTGATTCATCTCCTTGGAAATTTGATATATAAAATATATTTTGAGAAGATCAAACTAAACTATAAAAAAAAAATTTGATGCTTTTACAATTTTTGTATAAGAAGCAAATTACATAAACAATAAACTTACTAGAGTCTTTGTAAAAACCGTTTACAAATGTATTGTAATTTTAGAAAATTGTTTGAAAATTAAAATGAAAATGTGTTGAAATATTAGATAATTTACCAACGAGATGGATTCTTTACTTCATATATGAACTGTCGAATTTGACTACTTAATTTAAAAAGACCATACTTTTTAAGATACTTAATTTGACGTAGTTCTATAATCTCGGGCGGATACAGGGAGGGGTAAGGGGTAATTCCCCGGAGAATTTGAAAAATACAATTTTGAAAAAAAAAATTATTTAATCAAAATTTAAAAATTAGTACAAAAGTTTGATTTGTATTTATGTTTTGGCAAACAAGTACAGAGATACGCCTTTACATTACCGAAATTAAGAAAAAATGTGTGTTGTGCGACCACTCACACCAGATTACCCCCCTCGAAAACACCTCTGATCCGACTGCTTCTATTAATCTTAAATTGCTTTTTAGAATTACAACACAATTTTTAACGAAAATTATAATACATACTCTATTTTTCGAAAAAAATTGTAATTTTAAAATGTTTTTTTCTTGTAAATATTTGAACGCATAAATTTGTAAATTTAGTAGATTAACTAGCGCCTAGCCGGAGGGCTTCGCCCCTGAAACCCGGTCAGCTGGCTCGGACCCCCTGCGGCCGACCCTCGCCTTTTCTTTTTAATTATGAAAAGAAAATTATTATTATTCCATTTCAGTGCCTGCTTGAGGATTTGTTTACATTCATGGAATGCACAAATGAAAATAATAAATAGTTCTTTATGGGAGAAATCGTAACTTTAGGAATTAATAACTCAAAAAGTTATAGGAATTTCGGGATGAAAATAATTTTCCTGTAATCCCAAGAAGGTCCTCTTTGAGCATATAAAATTTCATTTCAAAATTCCAACGGGAAGTTGACTAAATAGAGCGTGACAGACAGACAGGCGGACATTAGCGAATTATATATAATAGAATGCATAGTAATTACCATTTACAAGGGAAATTTGTAAATTTAGTATTCCAAATAATCTCTTAAAATTAAGATTTTATTTTACAGTGTAGAGTTTTCCTTACAAGTTCACAATAAAAAAAAAATATTACTTTCATCCTAATAATCTTCCATATTTTGGTTCTTTTAAGCCTCTCAAAGAGAGGATTTTATTATTTAATAGGAATTGAAATCCAAAGAGAGATTGAGCTACTGTACTATTGAATAAATCGATATCTCTTTATAAGGTCCAAAAATAAAGAAAAAAAGCCTCTCTAATTGTAGTGACGTTTTGATGAATTCAATTAAATTCGATTTAATTTTATAGGATTGCAATTCAAGTGGGACGCCTCCATTATTTGCGTTCCCGTCCCCCCGATTGGCACCCCTTTTTTCCGCTCTGCGCTCTTCTTTTGATTCCCTCGTTGTGTTATCACTTTATGAATAATAACTGATACTTTGCTCTTTAAACAAGTATGCGTGCGTGCGCTTTTGAAAAAATAATCAATACAGAAAATAAAAGCAAGAAAGAATACAAAATAACGTTTCACTTTTATTGACATAATTAAGATATTCTGTCAAATAGAAAAGTGACTATTTTACTCCATATTAAGCGAAGGAGCTGCTAATTCAATTAACGAAAAATTTGGAAGTTTTCTTTTTATAAAATGGTTTTATTACAAATTATAATATCCTCTGTTCTTTTCTATACAGTACCGGTCAAAAAAGGGTCAAGTTTATGTTTTTTGGCTATAACTCATACAAAAACGAATCTATTTTGATCAAATTTGTATTTTTTTGATATTATTTTGTTGAATAATCCAATGCGAAATCAAAACTAAAAAACTGATTTTTATTTATTAATTTATTTAAAAAAAAACAACAAAAAATTACAATAAATAAGCAAAAAAAAAAGAATCTGTAGAAAATACAAAATCACTGCCACTGTTGTTTATTATTGTAGTTGGTTGTAAATAAGTTTATGGACGTTCAAAAACGAGAAATAATCCCTAAAATATGACCTAACAATTTAAAACAATATTTGGCCCCAGTGGATAAAAATTTATAGAAAAAAACATGAACTTGACACTTTTTTGAACGGTACTGTATTACTTATTAATCCCGCGGTCTGCTGGGACATTATACAGACACATTTTGGCACACTTCATACAGTGATTTAAAAAAATATACAAACATTTTAAAATTTATTTGGTGTATGTAAATTATACTTTATATAAAAAGCTCGACAAGTGAGGCCGCCACTGGTAAAAGATGTAAGAAGAAAAGTTTCGAAGTAGGAAACTCGAATATAATAAAATAACTCTTATCAAAGGAAACGAGTCAGTCTTATATCGTTCAGCTCTTTTTTGATTTGGGTGGCTTTTAACTGCTTATGTATCTGCGCGTCAAAAAAGACGTAACATTTTCTTTCTTCTTAAGAAATTTCGACATTTTTGTCTTTGTTTTATTTAAATTGTAATTATCTATTAAAATGATATGCATTTGTGTTAAATTTGCTTAGAAATGTTTCATATTAAATGTTTAATACAGTATCTTTAAGATAGATTAGAATAGGTCTTCTTAAGGGGCTACGGGAGCGAAGGTGTTACGCATGTTTTTCCCGCTAAGATGGCGTTGTGTGTCATAAAAAGTATACCCAAAATATCAAGTAATTCCAAAATTTGCCAAGAGATGTCAGAATGGTAGCTAATAATATTTAATGCATTTGGTTGATTTTCATTGATCTTTTAACAATAAATATTATATATTATGTATCTTTTATAAAAGCATAAAAATATATAAATATAGGCTATTAGGGGATCGGCTGTTAGACTAGTCTGCCATCTATTGCAAGAATGCTGAACTAATTTGACAGTTGATTTTTAAATAAATCATCTAAGATTATTTTAAAAATTTCTTAATTATTATGTGATTAATAATAACAATAAATTCATTTTTAAATTTAAAAAAAATTAAAGATTATTGGGACAGATTGTTTTTACTTTCTCTTACCTATGTATATATGTAATATATATATAGAGAGAAAGTATTGGTTTCATGTCAAAAATTCGATGTCGAGATTTTGATGGATCTTCACGTTTTGAGGTCCCCTGAATCCAAAAAAGTGGTTTTTCGTGACATTGGTCTGTCTGTGGGTGGTGTGTGTGGGTGGGTGGGTGGGTGGGTGGGTGTGGTGGGTGGGTGTGTGTGTTGTGTTCACTTTTAAGCATGAAGGAATTGAGCTATGAGGCTGAAATTTTATATATAAGTTAAACACCCCCCGGGACCGGAAAAATAAGCTTTTAATCAAAATCGGCCAAAGAGTACTAGTACTTTACTGATGTACTTTTTCAGTTTTTTCGATTTTCTCAAAATTCGCTCTAACGATTTTGATTAAAATTCAAAAATCAATTATTTTTTAGATGCTCTTTCAAATGTATATTCTCGTTTTGCCCTCAAAATTGTTTGAAGCACACTTACTCTTGCACTCCATAGAAAAGATAGGAGAAATGGTTGCCATGGTAACAAAATATAAATATTTTCCCATATTTATAAATTTTACATCTGAATTCAAATATTCCCTACTGCCGGGAACTAAATACATGTCGACACAAAAAATCTGGTGTGACAAGCACAGTACACAACTTTCGATTACCGAAGGTAAGAGAAAGTTGTGTGCTGTGCGCCAGGTCACACCAGATTTTTTGTATTTGTTTGATAACAAAAAAATTAATTACGATAATTTTTTAATAAGTCATTAAAAAAATTATAGCTCGATGTCCCAATAATCTCTTATGAATTTAATTCATTAAAAAAAAACCGCATTGAAAAATTCCTTAAAATAGTCTAGTTTTTTTTAAGTACGTTTAGACGTCGCTCCTGAACCCCCTTAAGATAGATTAGAATAGTTTTTTTGACGCTGAGTGTATATCACAGCATAAGACAAAATATAAAGAGTTATCGGCTTTAATATGTCCAGTATGTTGATTGATGGCATAATTCCTTTGCCTACATGTACAACGATAAATAGCAATTATGTTTTTTCTTTTTTATTTCACCAGTGACTAAGGGAAGGGCGTCGTTAATTATGCATTAATGCAATCTGTTCCTTAATTAAATTTTTGACTGTATATCAACATCCAATCTAGTTAGATAAGTGAGTATAAATAAATTAAAACGAGACAGTGTCGTGATTTTCAAGTAAATACAGAGTTAATTAAATTACTACATTAAAATTTAAACAAGAAAATATTTAATATTCGAAGCCACCACCACCGCCGCCGTCTTTTAAACAAAAACCGAGATCTTTAAGATTTATTTATTAACTAACGGAATAGTAAGAAATTTAATATGCATTAAAAAAAAAATAAAATGACATGGCGTAATTTGTTTTCAGATAAAATGCAGTTTATTTGAAATAAAAGACATTTTCTGGTAAATTTTATAAAGAAATGTTTTTGAAATTCAAAATTTCGATTGTAACCTGATGACGGCTGCCAGCCGACACCGTTGTATTGTTTTTAATAACTTTTTTTTTTTGTATTATTATTTACTAAAATTAACTATGATTTATGCCGAAAAAAATGGCTTTTATTTCTAATCGTGAAAATCTAAATCAATCAAACTCAAAGTGGTTGTGTATGTTACAACGTTTCGGTCAAACATTCTGTGATTGTTGGGAAAGGACAAAAACGTTGTAAAATTTATCAGGATTCGCATCAACTTTGCAGTCAAGAGATTATATTAAAAAAAAATCAATATTATTTAATTTTTATTCGCCGACGTTTCGGTCGTCAATCCCGACCTTCATCAGGACAAATATTGTCAATTGTACAAGATCTTATGTATTTTAATTAGGAACCGACCGAATATTCGGTTTCGGCCAAAAAGTAGCCGAAACCTGAGTCTGAAAAAGGATGATTATGCAAAAAAAAAAAGGTCAAATAATTTGCAAAAGCGGAAAAGGTGCGGGAATAAAAATTTAGCCTTCCTAATAAAAAGGTAAAATGATTTTCACGGGAGGGGAAAAATTTCAAAGAAAAAAAGGTAAAATGATACCTGTGAATTTTTTTATAGGAAATACAAGTTTCGGTTTCGGTTTCGGCTGAAAATCTTGTTTCGGTCGGACCCTAATTTTAATATTCATTGTAATCCAAAACAATTTCTTTTCACTATGATATGATTGATCATTGGAGTGGCACTATGATATGATTGATCATTGCCGAGTGGCAAGTAGTAGATAATTTTTGTACATATCATAGTAAAAATAAATTGTTTTTGATTACAATGAATATTAAGATCTTGTATAATGGGTCGTTTTGATAACTTACCTACCAAATAGCCTCCCTATGGGAGAAATACTAGTGTTTGTCCTTCAGCTGTTTTAATGCTGAAGGACAAACACCCAGTATTTCTCCCATAGGGAGGCTATTTTAATGTTGGGGTAGGTAAGTTATCAAAACGACCTATTGACAATATTTGCCCTGATGTAGATCGTGATTGATGACCGAAACGTCGGCGAATAAAAAAAAAAAAGTATTTTTATTTAATAATACTCTTTAAAACTCATGGCGTTCTCTTATAGAATCGTAGTAGAAAAGCAATTCAATTTTTATTTGCCTATATTTTTTTGAAAATTATAAAAAAAAAAATATTTGAGAGAAGTAGGAGAATGAAGGCAATTTGTTTTTTTAAATTTCGTTGACGTTTTGGAAACGCCATATTCCAATCTTCAGGTTCTACGATCATCGAAAGTTTATTTCTTGTTATACCTTTAAGCAAAATGCAATTAACTAAAAAATATTTAAAAAAATAAATTAATATCATCTCTCTAGGCCTCTAGAAAGGGCTCTGGCCATTGGTTACTTTTGGCTGATAAAAATAGTATTTTTTTTTTTATTATAAAAAAAAAGACTTGCGATAAATTGTGAATAATGCCTAGGGCTACATTCAAATGTATAGCAGAAATTTACATATGCCATTAAATAATAATTGCTTGCATCAGAGAAATGACAGTAGATGTCTAGGTTTTTATTTTATGCTGCTTTCATTTTCCACCTACTCTTATGCAATTGTTATTTAATGGCATATGTAAATTTCTATTATAAATTTGTATGAACAGCTATTAACATTTGATCGTTAAGTCTTTTTTTTTTAAATATATTTAAAATAAAATTTTGTTGATTTTACATTTGTGTAGGAAGCAAATTACATAAATAAAAACATACTAAATTTAGTAAGTCTTTGTAAAAACCATTTACAAATGTATTGTAATTTTCCGGAAATTAGAGTGCAATTATGTGGTAATTTTAGAATTCACAAACTGCTTTCGAAAAAAAAATACAATTTTTAACGAAAATTACTATACAATGTATGTAAAATTACAATATTCTAGATATGAGTAGGATGGCAGCCAGGAAAGAAATCAGACAAAAAATTTAATCAATCTTTATCTAATTTTATTACGATTGCCGACGTTTCGGACGCAAATAGCGCCCTTCCGCAGGACAATCGATAGTTAATGAAATACAGATGGACGTATTTTTTTAATTAACAACAAATAATATAAAAACACAATTCACGGGTGTGAGATGCATTGTTTCTTGCTGTATGTTTCGCATTAATTGGCTAATTTGTCCTGAGGAAGGGCGTCGGAAAGTCGGCAATCGTAATAAAATTAGATAAAGATTAAATTTTTTGTCTGATTTCTTTCCTGGGTGCCATCCTACTCATATCTGCTAATAGTTCAGCCATCATCTCAATATTATTACAATATTCTATTTTTCGGAAAAAATTGTAATTTTAAAATGCTTTTTTTTGTTGTAAATATTAGAACGTATAAATTTGTAAATTTAGTAAATAAATGCATAGTAGCTATCATTTACAAGGGAAATTTGTAAATTTAGTATTCCAAAACACACTAAAATTAATATTTTTTTTTTACACTTGAAAAAATTATTTGTATTTTGCTTATATATATTATCAAATAAATTTTCGATGATCATAGATGCTGAAGATGGGAATGATGTGATCCTGAAACGTCGATTATTAAATAAAAATCTTTTGGGATATAAAAAAAACGAACGCTCTAAAAGAATTTGAAATCTAAACTTGAAACGAATATACAGAGAGACAGAATATTTCTACAAACCCTGGCAGGCTACAGTAACGAATTTAACGAAAATAAAATTAATTTCGTTACAACATTATTGATTTTATTTTTTTCTTAAAATTAATAATAGATAGACACGATTCTTTTTTTTACTTTTTCACGAGGAATAGAAATAAATGCGAAGGATGGGATGAGTTGGTTGGATGTTGACTGCAGATGCTATCTTGAAGTAAAGTCGGTTTCCGAAGACGTCGTCGAATCGATAAAGAAAAGCAGCAGCAACAACAACAGGTTCTTATCCCCGGTTTGTCTCAAATGGATCCTTAAAAGTACATTGAGATCATCAAGCAGATTCTTCTTTAGTCCTCTTCTCCATTCATTTCATATATAAACAAATTGAGGGTGATTCTTGAGTTGACCAAAGTGAAGTTTTTTTTTTTTTTCAAAGAACTCTTTCGTTTTTTGAATATTATTATAAACAAACAAGTGGGCTGCCCCTTCGGCGAGCAATTGCACAATTTTAAAGTCTCTCTGAATTGAAGATTTAAATTCGGAAGTCAGTAGCTAGCGCTTACCGTTATATTATAGCATGATTAAAAATCTAAAAAGATGACAAATTTTAAGTCAAATAAATAGACTCTATCAAAACCTATTTAATTCAGCATATCGGCTGCAAAAGAATGAAAATTTTTGGAGTTGGACAGGTTTGATAAAATTCAGTAGTTAACACTTTCACCAGTATTCGTAATGAGAATTTAAATTATTTTGAAGAATAAATTAAAACTACTGTAGATTTTGATTTAACTCGCGTTTTATTTATAATTTTTGAAAAACAATTACAACTTGTTTTTCGGACACTAATTCTGTGTCCTTCAGTGGGTATACGATTAGGGAATGAGACCTTCAAAAGCAAAGCTACATATTGGGTTGCAAGAAAACAGTTCTGTAAATATTTGAAAAGTCTGTTAGTGAACATCGCTTTGGGTGCGGCCCACTTTTTCCGTAAAAAAATTGCTGAGCCCAGTGTATATATATAAAAGTGTGCTTGTATCTGTAAGTAAAATGGGTTGGTTGGTACTCTTAAAATTTAAAACAAAAGTGTGCAAGAAGGATTTGATTTAAACAAATAAATGCTTTAAAAAAAAAATTGAAAAATTTTATTATTTTATTTTTATTTTAATAATTTTTATATTTCCTTAGACACCCGAGGCCCAGTTCCAATCAGCCCGCGGCCCTCAAGTGGGCCGCGGCTCACGAGTTGGGAACCGCTGCTTTATAGTTTATTTTTCAACCTTTAGTTTAAATACAGCTTTTACGAACCAAACACCTTGCAATCCAAAATTATTTAGCGAAAGGTTTAAAGCACCAAAAGCGTTTAACGAACCGTTAGATACGTTCTTGCAACCCGGTATTAGTGTCCGAAACGTTGTTGTAATTTTTTTTTCCAAAATTATAAATAAAACGAGAATTCAAGTTAATTAATTTGTTCAAGAATTTAAATTATTTTGAGAATTAAATTAATATTTAAGTTTTGGATTTTACATCGTTGGAAAATAAAATTCAACAAGGGTAAGAGAAAGTTGTGTGCTGTGGTCACACCAGGTTTTTTTTTAGCGAGATGGTTTTTTTACAGATAGTTTTATCCATTGGCTAGTTTTACCGTGTATTATACTCTGCGGGATAAAACTTGCAGGCTCTGGTTGTGGTACAGTGAGCGCCACAATTAAGTCCCCACCTGGGAGTAAGAGCTTTAAATATATGGTATATAGTGAAATAATTTTAAATTTAAAAAAGGTAAAATAAAAAATTATTTCACTATATACCATATACTTAAAGCTCTAATTCCCAGGTGGGGATTTAATTGTGGCGCTCACTGTACTCGAGATATATTTTACTCTTTGCGTATAAACTCCAATATCGATTGAATAGTTGTTAGTTAATCTTGTTAGTTGTGTTGTGAAATTATAATATAATAATATAAGTTTGATTAAGGGGGCTTGAATTAGAGGTTTTGTGTGTTTGAAAACTTGCGGCCGACCCTGGAAGTTAGCCAACCAACCAATCAAGCAGTTATAGTTGCGTTGAAGGCGGGTGGGGGGGGGATCTAATTTCGACCCATTCTATAATTTAATTAATTAAAACAAAAAGATAAGCACGGGGAGGGGGGGGATTTTATCTCCTCCCCTCAAAAGGGTCTCTGTAATACGTACAAGGGCTTATCTCAACGATCCATTGCCGATAAGTGAAGTGATCTCGAACTACAAAAAAAAAATGAGATTTTAAAACGTCAAGAATTCACTTTATAAGTAGGAAATTTATTAGATTTTTTTTTTATGAGGGAGAAATTAATCATTCTTATAAAAAAAAATGTTCTTTAAGGAAATTTTTTAAGTATGATTTATATAGATGAAGAAATTTGATTAACGCACTCTTTTATTTTAGTCTTCCTGTTTATATTTAAAATAAAAAAAAAAATAAACGAGTTCAAAACACGGAAATCATTGGATTTTAATTTTCGTTGAAAGTCAAGCAGCATGGGCGTAGCCAGACTTCTTGTTAGGGGGGGGGGGGGCAACCCCTCGTTAGGGCAAAAGAGGGGGGTTTGCAATTAATATATACATAGAGTATTAATTATTTATTTAAATTTAAAAAAAAATTAAATTAATGTAGTGAATTGGGATGTTAAAAAAAAATTTCCAATGGGAAATATATATATATATATATATATATATATATATTTTTTTTTTAATTTTTAGGACCAGCCAGGGGGGCAACGGCCCCCCTGCCTCC
This sequence comes from Euborellia annulipes, assembly GCA_023213315.1. NCBI lineage: Eukaryota > Metazoa > Arthropoda > Insecta > Dermaptera > Anisolabididae > Euborellia > Euborellia annulipes. Next base: position 33,240 of record JAKCPI010012446.1, read on the forward strand.
CCCCTGGCTACGCCCATGTCAAGCAGCCAAATGAATATTAAAATTATTGAACAAAGTTAGCATGTATTTGTTGGTGGGTCAAACGGCCCCCCAGAACCGGACCCTCGACGATACCAACAAATACTCACATTGCCTATATATGCAAAGTTGACCGTGCATAATTATTTTTACAAACATTTCTGAATAAATTTTATATTAATCACCCAGTTTCTGATAAGAGTTTTGCTATTTACTATTAGAGTTGACAAGTGAGGCCAACTTGCATATTAGTGAGTATTTGTTGGTGTAAGTCGAGGGTCCTGGTACAAAGGCTGGAGATCCTGCACTGTAAAAAAAAAAAATCTTGATTTTAGTGTGTTTTTGAATACTAAATTTACAAATTTCCCTTGTAAATGATATCTACTATGCCTTTATCTACTAAATTTACAAATGTTTACAACAAAAAAAACATTTTAAAATTACAATTTTCTTCGAAAAATAGAGTATGTGTATTGTAATTTTACAAACATTGTATAGTATTTTTCGTTAAAAATTGTATTTTTTCTCGAAAGCAGTTTAGGAATTCTAAAATTACCACACATTTACACTCTAATTTTCAAATGTCATTCTAAAATTACAATACATTTTCATTCTAATTTTCAAACGACTTTCGAAAATTACAATACATTATAAATGGTTTTTGAAAAGATTTACTAAATTTAGTATGTTTTTGTGTAGGAAATATGCTTCCTAAACAATTGTAAAAATTTTTTACAATATGGGTTAGATTCCCTGGGGGCCTAACAACATATAAAGAGATACTCACATATTTCTTGAATATATCTATGAAATCGAGGTATTTATTAAATAATAACCCTTTGCACACGTATTTTTTACTTTCTCTTACCTCTATATATATGTTAATATATAGAGAGAGAAAGTATTGGATTCATGTCAAAAATTCGATGTCGAGATTTTGATGGATCTTTACGTTTTGAGGTCCCCTGTATCCAAAAAAGTGGTTTTCGCGACATGGTCTGTCTGTCGTGTGTGTGTGTCTGTGTGTGTTCAATTTTAAGCATGAAGGAATTGAGCTAGGAGGTTGAAATTTTATATTTAAGTTAAACACCTCCCGGGAGCGTGAAAATAAGCTTTTAATCAAAATCGGCCAAAGAGTACTAGTACTTTGCTGATGTACTTTTTCAGTTTTTTTCGATTTTCTCAAAATTCGCTCTAACGATTTTGATTAAAATTCAAAAATCAATTATTTTTTAGATGCTCTTTCAAATGTATATTCTCGTTTTGCCCTCAAAATTGTTTGAAGACCACTTTACTCTTGTACTTCATAGAGAAGATAGGAGAAATGGTTGCCATGGTAACAAAATATAAATATTTTCCCATGTTTATAATTTTACATCTGAATTCAAATGTTCCGTACTGCCGGGAACTAAATACATGTCGACACAAAAATCTGGTGTGGCAAGCACAGTACACAACTTTCGATTACCGAAGGTAAGAGAAAGTTGTGTGCAGTGCGCCAGTCACACCAGATTTTTATATTTGAAAAGGTCTTACTCGGAATTAATATTTTTTTTTTTTGCATTCGATTAAAATGAAAATATTTTCTGGGAATATATTTCTCTAAAGATATATATGGGGCATTCCACGCCAACTCGACCACTTCTGAACCCGACCATTTTTGATTTGGCTGAAACTTTGTCATCTTTTTGTACCCTATTGAAAACGTGTCTGAGAATTTTTTCAGATTTTTCGACCCAGCCAAAAAAAAGTTATAGCATTTTCAAAAAACATCGATTTTTTTTCAAATAACCGTAAAACTGTCAGAAATTAACTTATCGGGACGATTTTTTTTTTGAAATTTTTGTCTTTAAATGTACTTTTCAGAAATAAATATGACAAAATTTTACAGATTCATCTTGAACGTTTTTTTTGACATTTTCGGAAAAAAACAAAAATTTCGGGATGAATGACACTTTTTTTTTTAATTTTTTTTTTTTATAAAAAACTTTGATTTTTTCTACAAATGCTCTGAAAATTTCAGAGTGGGATTATTTCGCGTTCTATTTTTTTTATTTTTGAAAAAAAAATTTTTTTTTTCTCCGCTTATTTATCATGATGGTGCTCTTAAATTCTTCCAGGTCTGCCCGAGATTCTAGAAAATTGAAGAAAAATAATAATAATAATAGTTAGAGGTGATGAAAATTGAGAAAATTCCATTTATCCTGAAAAAGATAGAAATTAGTTGTGTATTCAACTACTGAAGAATTTGAAGCGTCAAGTAAAAGCTTAGAAACCTGGGCGTAACTAGGGGGTGCCGGGGGGCCTGGCCCTCCCCAGAAAGCTCCTTGCCCCAAGAAAAATTAAAGGGGGGCCATGGGACCAGCCATCCTCGGGAGGCCCTAAAAGCCCCATATTTTCTCAATTTTTCTTGGGGCAAGGAGCTTTCTGGGGAGGGCCAGGCCCCCCGGCACCCCCTAGTTACGCCCATGTTCCTAAGCTTTTACTTGACGCTTCAAATTCATCAGTAGTTGAATACACAACTAATTTCTATCTTTTTCAGGATAAATGGAATTTTCTCGATTTTCATCACCTCTAACTATTATTATTATTATTTTTCTTCAATTTTCTAGAATCTCAGTCAATCCTGGAAGAATTTAAGAGCACCATCATGATAAATAAGCGGAGAAAAAAAAATTTTTTTTTTCAAAAATAAAAAAAAATAGAACGCGAAATAATCCCACTCTGAAATTTTCAGAGCATTTGTAGAAAAAATCAAAGTTTTTTATAAAAAAAAAAAAATTAAAAAAAAAAGTGTCCTTCATCCCGAAATTTTTGTTTTTTTCCGAAAATGTCAAAAAAACGTTCAAGATGAATCTGTAAAATTTTGTCATATTTATTTCTGAAAAGTACATTTAAAGACAAAAAATTTCAAAAAAAAATCGTCCCGATAAGTTAATTTTTGACGGTTTTACGGTTATTTGAAAAAAAAATCGATGTTTTTTGAAAATGCTATAACTTTTTTTGGCTGGGTCGAAAAATCTGAAAAATTCTCAGACACGTTTTCAATAGGGTACAAAAAGATGACAAAGTTTCAGCCAAATCAAAAATGGTCGGGTTCAAAAGTGGTCGAGTTGGCGTGGAATGCCCCATATATATATTTAAGTGCAAATACTAACTTCATGTTTTAAAAATTAATAAATCAAAATTTAGTTAAAGTGTTACGGTCCGAATAAAAAAAAAAATCTGAATTTATTTCCTAGATCTTTATTTAAACAAGCTTCAAATAAAAAAAAAAAAAAATAACTAAATTAATATCATATCTAGGTCAAAAGTTTGTAAAATTAAAATTAAAAAATCTCTTTTTCGTCAGCCCTCGGGCTTGGCGTAGCTGGTAGAGCGCCTGCCTTGCATACCAAGGGTCGAGGGTTCGGATCCCAGGTAGTCAGATGATTTTTATTTAAGCCATTTGGTATCCAAATAGCCTAAATAGAAATGCCTGGACCCCCAATAGATATATTTACAAATAACGACGAGTATCGTTTGATGTCTTATATGCCGTAAGTTGCCGAAAAGTCTGTGTGTATGCGTGGGTGAATGTGAGCGTTAAAGGGAAAAAGTGTGTGTTTGGGGAAAAAAAAAAAAAAAACTGTGGTTTTATGAAACCACAATGCAAGTGAAACTCTTTTCGGGTCGTAGGCGTTTAACAGAAAATTTTCAGAAATTTTAATTTCTAATTTCGAAATTAATAATTATATATTAAATTGCAACTTTCCAAATTGTGTCGTTACGGCTTGTGACGTCATGGCTTGCAGCGTCACGGCCTTTGACGTCACGGCTTGTAACGTGGCATGCTGATAGAAAATACATCTTGAATTCTAATATATCGAAGGAAACTAAATATATGTCGACACGAAAAATCTGGTGTGACAAGCACAGAACACAACTTTCGATTACCGAAGGTAAGAGAAAGTTGTGTGCTGTGCGACCAATCACACCAGATTTTTATATTTTATTTGGCAGCCAAGTTTCAAAATAAAATGGAACTGCTGGTTTCTCCATTTCTCTAATATATAATATAATAAAAAAAAAAAAAAAAAAAAAAATTCCAAGCTCCCCTCTGTTGAATTCTAAGGAAATAATAAAAATATTTCCTGGTGTAAACACATGTCAATCAATCACTCCCATAAATAATATACATGAACAAGGAAACGTTGACTAGTGAATTAAGAAGTTTGTTGAATCAACTGGCAATTGAGTTACAGCCGAAAGTGGCTGACACCAGTGAATAATAAATAAATAAATAATAAATCAATGGTTCTCAATTAACAAGATCTCTCTAAGGGACAATGTTAAATCCCCATATGGGGATTTGCATGTTAATTTCGATTCAAAACCTTAATTTTTTACACATTTTCCAATTCTTATGAAATTTTGTATTTATTTAGGATTCTCTATTGTGTATAAATTATTCAAAAATGAGATTTAAAAAAAAAAAAAAGAAAAAAATTAAGAAATCCGACTTGCTTACACTTCTCTAATCTAATTTAAACACGGAAATTTTTTATCTCAAGTTTAGATTTCGATAATTTTAAAGTGAATAAATGATAAAGAATCTTTATTGAAATTAAGAAACGACTGCGAGGAAATTAGCGAATATTAATCAGAACAAAAATAACTAAAGGCACCTTGAGAGAAGAATAAAAATAAGGACTTGAATGTAAACAAGTAGGCCTGCCTATTCATATAAATTGAGGACTTTAGAGAAAAAAATTTAATTCATTTATCTTAAAGAAAAAGTGACCCTTCTATGGGGCAAAGTCAAACATAGTCTCACATAAACATATTTGAAAAAAATTTCATTTAAATAAATTAATTAAGGTAGTTAGCCAAAGTTATTTTTATTTTTTAACTCAAATCCTTGATCTTAGTTCATTAAATAAAAAAAAATATATTAATATGAAAATATTTGATTAAATCAAAATCGTAGCGGAATAAAAATATATTAGAAAGAAGGCCTGTTTACTTAGCGACATCCCTTAAAAAATTATATTCTTTAAACGAAGTTTTATCAGCGACGTTAACATGTTAACATCAAAATCATAACCTTACTTTTTAGGTTAAAGACGCTATTTTTATTTTAAATAGGACGTTAAAATATTAAAGACAACCCCTAGACATGGCATTAATTTTTTAACACTATTTACTAAATTTTAACGCTATGGCTTTAAAGTTTTTGTTTACAGAATAGCTATTTGAGACAAGGAAGTGTTAAAATGAATTAATGTTGTTTGACATATGTTAAAAGTTAACGTTTTTGCTTGGAGAAATATTTATAAATTCTTTCCATTTTATATATTTTATAAATTAATAAAAAAAAAAAAAGAATCAATATAAGGATTCTGTATTTATTCTATATTTCATAAAAATAATTTAAAATACAAATTAGATTAAAGATGAGTTCACTTCTTTTTGTCTTGGACTGTCCCTAGCCAAGCTAGGGAAAATGCGCCACTTGGATCAACCAACAATCCCTCTTTGTTATTTCTGTTTATTTAATCAAAACGTGGCTTTACCTGGTGATATCGAGGATGGAAAGAAAGGAGCAGGCATGGAGCATTCGGGTGATGTGTCGGTGTCGTGGATTGTTGAGGAAGGAAGCATTATTTGATGAGATAAGAATAAATTCATGTAACACAATCACAAGCTTGAGGCTTACTGAGGCGGCGGCGCGCGTCGACAGCGCTGCCGCCGCCGCCGTCGTCGTCGTCTTCGTCTCAAACCGAACAAAGCCGAACTCACCCGAAGTGCAAGTGTGTGTGTGATTGAAATAAACTCGGTTTGATTGTTGGATCTATTTTTAATTTCAATAATGAAAATAATATAAAAGAGAAAGATCATTTTTTTTTTAAATAAAATAAATTGAATACGTAAAACATTTTTAATATTTTAAATGAATAAATAAATAAAAATAGTAAAATTTTTAAATACTATATAAAAAAAAAAAGATTTTATTTTATCTATAAAAAATGATTTCTCTCTCGTAAGCTTAATTGAAAATTCCGAGTTGACCGAGCTGGAGCTCGTTTTTTTTTTAATTGGAAAAAACTAAAAAAGTACTATAGTACTCGAGGTTTCCCAAAGACGAGATCAATCGTACTTTGTTTTCTATACCGCGAATAGTAAATATTTAAGATTTGAAAGAAATCGGTAAAGGGGATACATAGAAAAATAGAAAAAACTAAAAAAAAAGTACATCAGTAAAGTACTAGTACCCGAATTTCCCCAAAGATGAGACCTTCATATTGTTGTTGAAAATAGTAATTATATTTAAAATTTCTCTTATCAAAGGTAAGAGAAAGTTGTGTTCAGTGCTTATCACGCCAGATTTTTTGTGTCGTATATATTTAGCTCACGCCGATATATTTAAATTCAAGATGTATAATTTATAAACAGATATATTTTGTTACCATAGTAACCATTGGTCCTATCTTTCCAATGAAGTACAAGAGTAAAGTGTGCTTAATATTTTAATCAAAAAGTTGGAGAAAATTTTGAGAAAATCATAAAAACTAAAAAAGTACTTTTCGGCCGATTTTATGACATGTTTAAAAGCTTCGTGTCACGTGCGGAGGTATCTAACTAAGTACTAAGTATGGATAATTATAGGCAGGAGCAGTCAATAAAAAGACTCTGTTTGCTGGTTCTAATCTCGGAGACGTTTCGGTTCTTTTAATATAAGAGCCATCTTCAGTGCTTTACAAAACTCACAAGTGTTATCATCGTCAAAAATTATTGATCTTAAGTATACATATATATTTAATTCTTCATCGATAAAAGAACAATGTATATGAAAAAGCGATTCACTGACCAACTCTGTGCAATTTTATATTATATCTAATCTAAGCACTGAAGATGGCTCTTATATTAAAAGAACCGAAACGTCTCCGAGATTAGAACCAGCAAACAGAGTCTTTTTTATTGACTGCCCCTGCCTATAATTATCCATTCACTTCACAGTCACTACTTTGGAATAGATATAAGTACTAAGTATTTTTATTATTTTTAAGTTAATGTGATATAAGAAACTACGGTACATAGTGACCAAAATCTTAAAAAAAACTTTCGAATGAATTTACTCAGTATAAATGATTTTCTTTTGTTCATGCCTTATCCAATTAATCGAAGGATTGGTGGACATATCAAGAGCGAGAACAAACACAATCTGACGAATGTAAACAAGGGTCGTTGGTCTCGTGGGTTCTGCAATCTGAATAGCTCTGTTTGCTGCTGCATCTTTACAAAATTGCCAACTCGAGAAGAAAATCATATAATAGGACAATTGTGCCTTTGTCCAATGAAAGGGGGGCGTGGGGGCCTTTAATGGAGCGCTAGGTAAATAAAATAAAGGGAAATAAACTACTACATTGGCCATAAAAGCAAAAGAGATACAAATAAAACAACAACAACAAATGATCAAACAAGTTGTAATTTCAGATTAAAGGCATCTGAGGCTACCTTTTAAATTTGATTTTGTATAAAGCTTAACATAAATTAACTCAGCAAATTTATCTGACAGATAGCAAAGCAAGAACACGCTTAACCTTCGAGTTAAAATTTTTTCACACATCTCTGTTTTTTTGAAGTTAGCAACTTAATAAAGACATCATTTATAAAATAATTAATCAAGGCTTGTGTTTCTAATTTCACCTCTTTGTGTCTTAGCTTGTTAACTACGATCTGGGCACATTTTTAATCATATGATTAGAAAAGACTCGAGGGTCATAGTCAACTGGCTTATCCGAAGGATAACTTGTTAAATGTAAGTGAAGCAACCGGCCTTTTTTTTTTTTTTTTAAACATTCACACTTTTTTCTCATTCACACTCACACTTACACTCACACACACATTCACACAGTCTTTTCGGCAACTTACGCCATTTAAGACTTTAGACGATAACCGTTGTAATTAATATATCTATTGTGGGTTCAGGCATTTCTATTTAAGCCATCTGGTATCCAAATGGCTTAAATAAAATCATCGGACTGCTGCCTGGGTCCGAACCCGCGACGTTTGGTATAGGAGGTAGGCACGCTACCTACTACGCCAAACTCGGGGGCAAGCAACCGGCCCTAAAGGCCCAAAGAATGTTGGGAGTTTTTTTATTTGACTTAAGTACAAGATCAAAGCCTGACGGTTAATAGTTGCGTCGACAGAGCAATGAAGATAATATATTCAGGGGCTTATACGTATAAGGGGGGGGGGCGAGGCCCCACCATCCCCCTCCAGTACATCAGTAAAGTATTACTATTCTTTGGCCAATTTTGTTTAAAAGCTTCCTGGCAGGGTGCCTAACTTAAATATAAAATTTCAAACTCGTGGCTTTTTTTTTCCTTAGGATATTTTATTCACACAACAGATCAACTTTTTTTACCTAAACGGATATTTCCATCAAAATCTCAACATAGAATTTTTTCCAATACTTTCTCTTCTCTATCTCTTCTCTCTCTATCCATATAAATGACAAAAATAGGAAAGCTGAAATTTAATATATATGACGAATTATAAAATACTAATTGTGAGATTTAATTATTCAATTTTTAATTTTAATTACCTTTATATCTATATTTTATTTTAATACTTTTGCTATTTTATCAAAGACAAATTCTGTCTGTCTGTCTGTCTGTTTGTAACGCATAGACTCCGAAACTACCAAACCGATTCTCATGGAGATTTTTTTAATAAGTAGAGTATTTTCCGGGGATGGTTTTAGGCTATAATTATGTCAAATTAGGGGTAGGGAACCCCCCTTATCAGGGGATCACAAATCTAGAATTCTTCCATTGGAAAACATTGTATTCTCTCTCTACTTATGAAAAATTAAAGCTAATTAATTATAATAATGAGAAAATTAAATCTCTCAAATGAAAAATAATAAAAATTGTTATATAATTAAATTTTCTTTTTTTTTTTTGACTGACTTCTTCTTCCCTCTAAGATTTCACATTTCCTTCAAATCGTCGCCCCCCCCCCAAAAAAAAAAATATCTCTTATTTATTTTTCACAAAACTCTTCCTCATAATTAATTAAAATACATTTATCTGGACAACTCTTAGTCATATCCCGAGACGCCGCCCGCCAGGGCTAGCGGGGTAGGGTTGCCGAAGGCAACCCTACCGCAGCTAGCTATATATATAAGTAAGAGAAAGTAAAAATATAAACTAGTTGTAGAAATAATAAAAGTCCATCAATGCAAGGCTGTGCTGCTAGTACTTAAATATTATAACAAAAAGCCTCCCAAAAGGGATTAAATATTATGAATTATAAAATACAAACAAAAGATGTATTATTAAAAAATAATTCAAACTCACTCTTATTATTTTGTTTTTGAATATTTAAATAAAAAAAAAAAAAAATCCCCCTTGATTAAAGTATAGCCATATAGATATAGATAAGCTCTGAATTGATTCGTTGTATAATAAAAAAAAAGCGAGTGACCAAACAAATGAATTTTCCATTAGAGAACAAACAAACAATATTGGGCATACAAACATGGCGAATAATGAATTCGTTATAATCAAGGGAATGTCCCTTATCCCTTTAGGGCTAATTTCTATTTTGTCAGATAAATATTAAAATCTCTTCTCCCTAGTCTGAGAAACTAGTCAACTAGAATGAGATCAAAGACAAATTCCAAGCCAGAAAAACTATACAGAAATTATGCTCTAAAATAATCCCACTTTTTTTTTAAGTTGTAGAATTATAGATTGGAAAAGAGATGTCGAGATTTTGATGGAAATATACGTTTTGAGGCCAAAAAAGTGAGTCTCGCAAAATAGTCTATCTGTCTGCTACGAGGTTGAAATTTTATATTTAATTAAAACAAGACGTATGTTTTTGTTGGTGAGTTCAAATGCCTCATGGCCTCCCGAGAATCGAATTCAGGATCTCCACACTGTAAAAAACTAAATTTGCAAAAACCATTTACAAATATGTTTGTAATTTTATAAAAACATTTGAAAATTGAATTTTAGGTAGGTAGTTTTAAAATTCCAAAAAAAAAAAAAAAATACAATGTTTAACGAAAATTACTCTACAATGAAGGCGCCGGAACGGGGGGGGGGGGGCCCCCCCCCCCCCTCGGGGGGCAGGGGGGGGCAGAGGGGGGTTTATTTCTTTTTTATTATTTTAAAAAAAAAAAAAACAAAAAAAAAATAATGTATGTAAAATTACAATACACACTCTATTTTTCGAAGAAAATTGTAATTTTAAAATGTTTTTTTTTTTTTTTTTTTTTTTTTGTTGTATGAAAGCATAAATTTGTCAATTTAGTATTCTACATCAACAAATCTTACTTCCCCTTAAGGGTACCCCACTGTGACGTAACACGAAGCTTTTGAACTAAATCGGCCAAAGAGTATTATTACTTGTTACTGATGCACTTTTTCAGTTTTTTGTTTTTGAATTCTCTCAAAATTCACTTTAAAGATTTTGGTTAAAATTCAAAAATCAATTATTTTTTAGATGCTCTTTAAAATGTATATTCTCATTTTTTTCCAAAATTGTTTGAAGCACACTTTACTCTTGTACTTCATAGGAAAAATAGAAGGCATGTTATCAAAATATAAATATTTTTTCGACACAAAAAATCCGATGTGAAAAGCACAGAACACAACTTTCAATTATCGAATATATAAGAGAATGTTGTGTGCTGTGCTTTTCACGCCAGATTTTTGATATTGTATTTATAAAATGACTCAGTTGATGTCATTTTATTATAAAAAGATATTTTCTTTCTTATATAACGAATGATGGTCACATCCTT
>JAKCPI010012447.1:0-43345 GCA_023213315.1 Euborellia annulipes
TGGCGCGGCCCGGTCTGTGAAAAAACGGGCTCTGGGAAGCCACGCTTAGGGCGCCAAAGGCTTGATGCGCCTGGGGTGGAGGGGGCGAGAGCCCCCTTCGCCCCCACCTAGTTACGCTACTGGTTGTTTACCAAAATCTTTTCAGTTCTTAGTCTTTAGGTCTAGTTTAGGTGTGTAAAATCTCAAAATGATTGACAAACTCGAAAAAGAAAGACACACACACACACACACATAAAAAGAGAGGGAATTTCACACAGAGACAAACACACATTAATATCATTCCAAAAACTATTTAATTTAATTCTGGGTATCACAAAACCCATTTCGAAAATAAAATTTCAATTTTTTTGTTGCGATTATTATACCTACCAACCAGCAATGCCTTTTGGTTGGTAAACCATGTTGAGCTTTCTCAGTGGGAAAAGTTAAAAATTCTAATATTCATTTATTAGCTATTTTAAATGTTATATTGATCTAAATAATTATCACCTTAGGTTTGGAATATTTAAAATGATGAATATTTATAATGTAAACTCACTTTTTAATAGAAATGCTCGGAGATGAAGCTGGATGAAAATTTTCAGCACACTAAAATAAGAATCACTCACTAAAAAGGCCATCTTGAAGCGCCAAAAGGCCAAAAACGAAGAAGGACAAAGAGTATTCAAACAGGGTGCTTTCATTTTTTTCATCTTTCCAATGATACATTCAAAGAATACTATTCTCTTTTTTGGCTATAATTCTTTTTCCATTTTTACTCCCTAAAACATTTTTAACATATATAATTTATATTTATTTTTAAAAGTAATATTTAAATTTTTGGATAGTTTGAAATATTTTGAATAGTAAAAAAAAATTAAAAAATCTTTTCAAAGGACCCGGGAAACTGGATGCAAAGAGATCTAAACTCTTGGGCGCCACCTTCCATCTTGTGCTGATCTTGTTTATCTAAATTTTTTGTGAAATATTCCATTTCAGATTTTATACAAATTATAAAAAAAATATTCCAAAACAGGTAAGGATTTATTTAATTCCGATTATTTATTTCATTGCCATGTTTATATATAGATTTATGGATTATAGAAGCAATTTTTGGGCTGGACGGTTCTTCATAGTCTCTTCGAGCTCCTACTTTTATCATCTCAACAAAATTCGATTTTCATAAAAATAAAATACCACAAACGAGAACAAAATATAATTAAACTTTTCCGTTTTGTGATATGTTTACTGGCCAACTTCTCAAATGACAGGTATAGTACAAATACTAATTTTGCTTCCTTATTTTTACAATTTAAGGGTTTTATCATGATCCATCTTCACTTGTAAAGCAAAATCGTTTTGTTATATTTAAACTACAGATAAGAAGATTCCAATTTCATCAATAGATTTGACTATATATATATTCGACCAGTTTACTGATGCATTTATATAATCTCCAATGTTGTCAAAAATGAAATTTGGTATAGACTATAGAAGAATGTTTGATGAGAAAAAAGAAAAGTTTTCACTTTGAAATAATTTCATTTTTAAAAGAAATTTAATTAATGAACTATGTTTTTGTGTTTCAATTTGAATATATCCAGATCAACAGGTTTTCTATTATAAATGGAGCTTTTTTGTAATGGGATCTATTCGTCGCTGTTTAAATTAATACTTCATTTGGAAGAAAAGAACTTAAAAATCTGAGCAATTCAAAGGAAAAGAAATACTTTACAAATTAACATTATAGCAAAGAAATTGGATTCAAATTGGCCCATCAACAGTATGTTTTAATATATATATTTTAATTAGTAAGTATGCCCTACTAACAAAAAAAAGTAACTTCTCTTTTTCAACTTAAAATTTTCATCTTAAATGGTAAAGTATAGATAATCAATAGAAGAATAAAGATCTTTAAAAATTAAAAAAAATCATTTTATTATTCCACTAAAAGGATAATAGATCTCATTAAAAAAATATTACATATTATCTTTTCACAAAAGGCTTCCCAAGTACAGTGTAGCATGATTCACTCAATAAAACTTTTCTTTCCATTAATTCGACAAGTCTGTCTGAACGAGCCAACCTTAAAGTCTCTTGAAATTATGAAATACCGGTATTTATTATTTAGTATAAGATAATTGAATATATGCTCAGGGCAAGGGCGTCCGCAGGATTTTTTGCAGGGGGGGGCAAGTCACTTCCAGATAAGTTAAAAAACGTATTTTGATATTAATAATGTTATACATCTCTTAGTATTTAAAGCTTTCTCAACGCGGCAAGGTGGATGTATACTGTGAAAAGTTTTTTTGTATTTTTTTTTTTGTTTTATACATTTTTTTGTATCATTTTAATTTTCCAGGGGGGGGCAAGTGCCTGGTTGCCCCCCCTGCGGACGCCCATGGCTCAGGGGCCCCCTTGTGGGTACGTGGATGGCGACCACGAGCTGGAACTGGCTGTTCTTTATATGTCTGTCCATTTCTTCTATATTTTTAACAGGCGTCAGACCGAGCGGCCGGCCGGCCGGCCTGTTATATTTCTTTCAGTCGCAAAAAACCCATTCAGCCGATCCGGCACTGCGGGATTAAGGCTAGGAAAGAAGATAAGATAATTGAATAGATATTCTACATTTTAATCTACAAATTATTTAATCTTTGAAGTTTTTAATTTTTGATAGAATATTAATTATTTGTTGTTTATGTTATCCAAATCACTCTTAGTAATGAACTTTAAGGCCTATGATTAGAAAGAAAAAGCTAGATTTTGTGGGGTTCAGGAAGACTACAATATTAAGCTCTATAAGAAAAATAATAATTTTTTTTAGGTTTTTTAAATGTCTCTATGTCTTCATTACCAATACATTAACAAAAATGAATTTAATGGACCATTATCAAAGATTATTGGCCAAAGGAAAAAAGTCACCAAAGAAAAGACGTGAGCAGATTATTATTCAAATAGTTTCAAAACGATACCAATACACTGAATACAATGAAAGAGATCATCGTGCGATTTGGATTGCAAAATAGAAGTTCTATAGAATAATATGATGATAAATTGAAAAAAAAATCAAGACCTAATTAAAGAAGAATTAACCTCTAGGTAAAGTTATTCCTATCTCTATTTGGATAAGATTATTATTCAATGAATACCTCAATTCCGACTTGATAAGGGGTCGTCCACATATTAGTTCATGCTATTTTTGACGATATTCTAGTCCACCCCCTGTCACAGTCATATACAAACAAACCCCCCTACAAATATTGTCACAACATAGAACTACCCCTCCTTCTCTCCTCTTTCGACTCTATATTTGTAAATATTTCGACCCCAGTGATATGGAATCATCCTCAGTACAATCAAAAGATGTTTTGCAAATCGTTACTTTCTCCATCCAATATGACAAAATAGCTGAGCATTTCATGAATGCTATTTTTATTTTTTGTTTATAAAAATTGCATTCATGGAATGCTCAGCTATTTTGTCATATTGGATGGGAGGAATTAACGATTTGCAAAACATCTTTTGATTGTACTGAGGATGATTCCATATCACTGGGGTCCAAATATTTACAAATAAACGAATAATACGCAAAAGTATTTATTTTTTGGCCGACGGTCCTTTTAATTAAATTGATCATCCTTATGGCCATTTACAAACAAAACAACAAAAATTTAGAAACCCCCGGGTCCCCCATGTCACAATTAGTAACAGTTTTGTCCCCCCCCCCCTAACGCGTTACGTAATATGTGAACGACCCCCAAGTTGTTATATTTAACAATTTTTGTGAATATGTTGGTTGGCCAAAAATGTCCCATGGTCTCTTCGAATCGAATTTGGGAACTCCAGCCAGTTTATTCCCTGATCCAGCCTCTCCGGAGCATCTGTCTACTTCCCTTTGCAAACCGATGTCTCCAAAAAGGAGATTCCAGGTTTGATACCAGTCCCATAGAAGGTTTGGACCACCAATAAACAAATATAGTCACAAAAATTGTTAAATTTTTTCTTTTATTTATATTATCTTGATTTTATTTTACTACTTCCGTCCGAAAATATGGTAGGGGGGGGGGGGGGGGGCGGCCGTACTGTATATATTAAAAAAAAAAATCTAGGAAAATCGAGAATATAGAAAACACATTGTATACATAGAATGTCATATAATCTAACATAATTTCCAGGTGTTGCATTCATGTAAAGTTAGAACTTGACGATCAAAGATCAGCTTTTTTAAGATAAATCAAATAGGCACCTGCTGTGATTTAAAAATAGATAATTCCAAAGAAAAATTGACAAATTTAAAAAGACGAAATGCCAAATATAAACAATTGACCAAAGAATAACGTCATGGTAAAGTAGGAAAATTATTACAGCACATGAAAGAGAACAGGCTACAATACAGTCAATCAAGTTGCTGATGTATTTCAAGTAACACGTGTAGCCGTAAGTAAAATTTGGCATACAGCACAAGCTTAATACAGACGATAATTCTAACAATTTAGTTCAAATAAAGAACCATTAAATCGTCAAGGAACGATTCACATTCTTTATATTTAATTATATATATTTGAATTTAATTATATTATAAACTCCATTGTAGCCATGAAGATGGTCGCATAGTCGACCGAAACGTCGCTGTGGGTTCTTAAATAAAGAAATAAATATAGCTGCTTGGCCTTTTTATTTTCTACCACATATTGATTCAGCTATTCGCCTCGCTTACATAATTATATTTTGTTAAAAAAAATGTAGACCTATATAATATAATTTTTATGTTAAATTTTAGTTTTATTTTATTTTTTTAGCAAATGTATACCATATTTTCGGACAGAGGCACAAAGGCACTTTAATTTTTACTTTCTCTTATTTTATTATATATTTTTTAAAAAGATAAAATTAAGCATTTGTTTTCTTGGAAATTAGCTATATTTTTGAATTTCCTGCCTTTATTATATCAGCTGGACGCGATACAAAGGAAAGTATGGGAAGTGGAGGGGAGCAATAAACTCAAGCACAAAGGCATATAACCTCATGTGATGCAATCATGGCAAATGTCAGTTACTAAAATGATAAATCTAGTAATTTACATCCAGTATTAGTTA
The DNA here is from genome assembly GCA_023213315.1 of Euborellia annulipes. Classification (NCBI taxonomy): domain Eukaryota; kingdom Metazoa; phylum Arthropoda; class Insecta; order Dermaptera; family Anisolabididae; genus Euborellia; species Euborellia annulipes. The sequence goes on from JAKCPI010012447.1 coordinate 5,076, forward strand.
AGAGTTGAGAGAGAAAATGTGGCTAGCTAGTGTTCTCTTTGTTTTGTTCTCGGCGGCGATGACAGCTGCTTACAAACCCGTTGTTATTATCCATGGAATCATCACGGGCAACGAGAGCATGCATCTTATCGCCAACAGGATCCTTGAGGTATGATTTTATCAAATTATATCCTTAGCCATGTCTTAATAACTATATTATATTTATTTTAGAAACACCCAGGCACCATTACATATCTTACAAACAAGTATAGTGGCTGGTCGAGTTTGCTGCCGATGTGGACCCAGGTCCAGGATCTTGGAAATGATCTTATGAATATCTCCAAAAAACATCCTGAGGGTATTCATTTGATAGGTAAGCAGAAAATTAACAGATTGATTATATTGTGAAGGAAAGGACCTCTGTTTAAATATTATATTTAAAGGAAAACAAAACTATATATGTGTGTGTATATATATATGTGAGTTTGGGCCCCAAATTTTAAATAACAATTACAAGACATTTATCAAATACATAATGAGTGATATCTTGATATCTTATAGAACGAGTATCCAAATTCTTATAAAGATGTTTTATTAAATAAATAATAATCTTTCAATTCTGATTTAAACAAGTAACTTGAAAAGCACGTGTAAAAAGAGGGGATTGATTCAAGATAAAAAAAAACACGTGATTAATTAAAAAATTATGTTAGAATATATATAAAAAAATGTATTATAAAAAGAAACAATATTTCTGCTTTTCTTAGTTAACTTTGTTTCATTTTTACTTTTTTTACTTTGATGGATATACACGTTTTGAGGTCCTCTGAATCCAAAAAAGCATGCACATGGTCTGTCTTTGTGTGGTTTGTCTGTCTGTTTGTGTGTGTGTGTGTGTCTGTGAACAAAATATCTCAAGAACGACAAGAACTAAGAAGTTGAAATTTTATATTTAAGTTAGGTACAGTGAGGGACAATATTAAGTCCCACTCATGCGTTTTCTACTTTGATTATTTCATTGTTTTTATAAAAGAAAATGAAAATCTTTATTGGAAATTTTCTAGGTTTGAACCATGAAAGTTTCCATTAAAAAATATATAATATTTTTTTAAAAACAATGAAATAATCACAAGTAGAAAAGGCATGGGTGGGACTTAATATTGTCCCTCACTGTACTTTCCTGGCACCTGACACGAAGCTTTTGAACAAAATTGGCTAAAGAGTACTAGTACTTTACCCATATATATACATTTCTTTTTACTTCTAATATTTCTTATTTATTTTAGTAATTTTCAAGTATCCATTGTAAAAAGATTTCCCAGGATAAAGGTACATTATTTAGAATAAAAGGTATACAAAATTTGGTCACAAAAATTCAAAATCATGATTTAAACAATTTTTTATGTGTATTATTTAGTTAAGGTTAATAGATGTATGTATGATCAGATGCCGAAAAAGAGTTTAAAAAATCTGTTGCGGGATCCCTAAAAGGCGTGGGGCTATTAGGCGATCGCTACTCTGCCTGATGGGTGATCCTGCACTGAGTGTAGAGATGAAACCAGCTGTGCTTTAAATTCCTCCAAACTTTATTTATCAAATATTCCAGCCAACCCGATTCGTTTGTAATTTTAAAGTGGATATGCCATCGAATTTCTTGACTCTGTTATGGATTGACTTGGAGAGAGACAGTTTGTCGTGGTTAATAAGAGTCGTGATGTATCTTTGAATTTTATTTCTTTAAAATGAAACTTACAGGGATCTCTACTACTTCAAAAGAGAGAATCATCTCAAGAGGGTGGGGGACGTCCATTTATCATCTTCTTTCAAGATTACTCCACACCATCTCGTAGGAGTAGACTTCGTGTGGATTCTAAGATGCAAGTTTTACATTTTCTGTGTGAATTTTTACCCATGGAGCCTCACTCAGTCAAATATTAATTTTCAAGTCAAATGATAATTTTGATTCGAATTTATTTTTAAATTAAAATTTATATATATCTCCAAATTTTGTATTTCTCTTTCTTCATATTTTAGCGTCACAGCTGGATGGAAATCTATCTATAAGCAATTTTAAATTTTCATTGAACACAGACAGGTTCTCTACAGAATAACATGTGGTATTGAGGATGGCTGAAATTTTTGCAACCTGCAAGCATAATATATCAACTTTACTTTTTACTTTCTCTTACCTATATATATACATAGTGAGAAAGTATTGGATTCATGTCAAAAATTAAATGTCGAGATTTTGATGGATAAACACGTTTTGATGTCCCCTGTCTTCGAAAAAGTGGTTTTCGCGACATGGTCTGTCTGTGTGTGGGTGTCTGTGAACAAAATATCTTAAGAACGAAAATAGCTAGAAGGTTGAAATTTTATATTTAAGTTAGGCACCTCCCTGGCACGTGACACTAAGCTTTTGAACAAAATCCGCCAAAGAGTACTAGTACTTTACAGATGTACTTTTTCAGTTTTTTTCGATTTTCTCAAAATTCGATCTAACGATTTTGATTAAAATTCAAAAATCAATTATTTTTTAAATGCTCTTCCAAATGTATATTCTCATTTTGCTCTCAAAATTATTTGAAGACCACTTGACTCTTGTACTTCATAGGAAAGATATGAGAAATAGTTACCATGGTACAAAATATAAATATTTTCCCATGATTATAAATTTTGCATATTGATGAATTTTAATATATCGACGGAAACTAAATATATGTCGACACGAAAAATCTGGTGTGACAAGCACAGAACACAACTTTCGTTTACCAAAGGTAAGAGAAAGTTGTGTGCTCTGCCACACCAGATTTTTTTATAAAACAGTCAAAAATTTTTGAATAAATATTTAACGTAAAAACTAAATCCTTTACAGCCACCATCAAGTCAAATATATACCCTCTTCCGACTTTAAGCACCATTCATACTAGCCAAATTCTTTATTGTAATAAAAAATTTCTTTTTCAGGTTATTCTCAAGGAGGCCTGGTCGCTAGAGCCATTTTGGAACAATTCCCAGACCATAATGTTAACACTTTTATTTCTCTCAGCTCCCCTCAAGCTGGCCAATATGGAAGTAGGTATTTTGATTTGTGAAATTATTTTTTCTATTATTTATTCAATCATTTCATTTTGTTTTAGCCAAATTTCTTCATTTGTTCTTCCCTTCGCTTGTTTGCAAGACTGCTTTTGAATTATTTTATTCTATTGTCGGTCAACATACATCGGTAGGAAATTATTGGAATGATCCACATCACCAGGTATAAATTATTTCTCCAATATTATTATTAATATAATTCTTTCAATTTGTCGTTTGTTACTTTCTTGGTCTTCTTCATAAGATGATATTTAAAATAAATTTCTGGCTGACAAAAATGCGCAATTTCCATACTTAATGATAATCTGCAAAAATTACATATCATTTCAATATCTTTTGTAAAATTTTATAGTTAAATTGGCTTAAAAGTTAAAATTGGACATGACAGCCAAAAATCCAATCTGAAATATAAAAATCAGGTTTAATTTTTTTTTTTAATTCTAAATTCCCTCTTAAGAAGATTAATTATGCAAAATTTCTTTTTAATTATCTAAAAAAAAATATAATCGAATGTTAAAATATATATATATATACATTAAATATATTTTCTAAAAAAAATTTGCTTTGATTTTTTTTCTTATCAAAGCAAGCGTAATTTGCTCGATTGCAATCATTTTATGTATGACCTTCATTGAATTGTTTTGATATTATAAATTTAAATTAATCAAATAATTATTTCATTTCATATCAGCAAAAAAATATCTATCAAAACATCAATTTAGACGTTAAGAAAATTCCTTGGATATCATGTTCTGATAATTGTTTTTTTTTTTAGTTTATCTATTTTCTTAATAGATAAATTATTTATTTTATTAATTATTACAGAATAGTGAAAAAATTTTAAATCAATGTTTATGTTATCAATCCTTTTTTTTCCACATGATTAAGGAATATACAGTAACTATAGATACTATGGTCTTGGGGGGGATTGGGAAAACGGCCCCCCGGGGGGGAAAAGGAAAACCTAGAGGGAAAGAGGATGGTATGAAAAAAAAATTGATAATGTGTCAAAAAACGAAAAAGGGATTAACGGGGGAAAGAAGCAAAAGGGGGATCGCGTACCCCTGGTCTTACTGCTAGTTTAAATATCTATTTCAAATGAAGTTATGAACCGTAAAATAAAATTTTCTTCCTAAGAAGAGAGCTGATGGTTTTGAAATGTAAAAAAATTCCCACATTTTTAGAAAATTTCTGGACATTTTTATCGATTGAGATATTATAATCAAAAAGCCTAGATTAGACTCGGATAGTCTGCTTAATTTAACAAGACTAATTAATTAAATGTGAGATTTATATTGATGGTGGACCAAAAGTTAAATTCTATCTCTGATCTGCCTATCACAATAAACGAAGAAGGCTTTATCAATTGGGTGATTATTCAATTAAAGTCGATTATAAAATTTTTATAAGAAATACGTAACAAATTTGACGTCATAATATGTAATTGAGATGATTGCAAAATTCTAAATTTAAAAAAAAAAAAATTATATATCTATCACATCCTGACGTCAATAAAAAATTTTTTTATTGTTGATTAATAGAGAAATTCAGCGCATTTTAAAAGCAAAGCCTTGCAAAATCGAAATGGATATAGATGCTGAAAAAGACGAAAATCAAATTATAATAATTTTAATCTCTATATATAATATATAATATCTATTTATATAATTCGCTAATGTCCGTCTGTCACGCTCTATTAGGGATTACAGGAAAATTATTTTCATCCCGAAATTCCTATAACTTTTTGAGTTATTAATTGATAAAGTTACGATTTCTCCCATAGGAAATGTATAGAGAAATATTTATATAGAAAAGGCTCGGGTCCGCCGCAGGCGACAAAATCAGGGGGGGGGGGGCACGGAGGAGAAAAAAAGGATATTTAAAAAATCACTGTCAATATGCGAAGTGATAAAATATAATAAACCAAATAATACTAAATACTACAGCAATAATAATTTTATTTGCATCTTAGTTTAATTTTTAATAAACCAGCCAGTGAAGTAATTATCAATTGTCCAATTTCTAAGTACATTTACATTACATTTTGATTTATTTTCATATATTTTAACGAACAAACTTGTTATTGAGTACATTTTGTGCCTTACAATTGTTAGATAAAGAAAAAAAGGGAGGGGGGGGGGCGCCAAATTTTTTTTTGCACGGAGCGCAAAAAGGGTTAGATAGATAGATAGATTAACAATGTTATTTGGCTCTGAGAATTTCTTGTTCTCTTAATTAAGAGCCGACCAAAATAAGATACATTTTTAATACAATAATATTTAGGAAAGCAAGTTAAATAAAAAATAACATACTCTTTGAAGGACATAAAATTTAATTAACCTATTCATGTAATTAACGATTCTATTTAAATATTATATACATATATAAGTGATTTAACTTTCCATTGATCACATAAAGACCTTTAATTTAATTCTCCTTGATCTTATTATATAATATACTAATATTAATAATTTTATTCAAATCAAAGTCTATTAGAATTGAAAATTACACATTTCTTTCTTTCATAGCCCTTTTTGTATAGAGCCCTATTTATTAAAAAAAAATCTTTTTTTTAGGAGCTATATTTTAACTACAGTCGCTTTTTGCCTCTGGTGAATAATGAGCGTTCAACAAACCAGAGCACTTTATACAAGGATGGAATTACAAAACTTAAGAAAATGATTTTGATCGGTGGTCCAGACGACGGAGTTATTACACCCTGGCAATCAAGGTAAAACTATCTTAAATTCTCAAAAACTGAGGCACAGAAGGATATTAAGGCGCTTCAGGAGGGCACATGAATCTTTAGTCCGAAACTACTGAGGCATTTTAAAGTATTTTTTTATGCGGTTTTGTTAAAATGATTTAAAATTTGTGAGCATTTTACATAATAGAATGCTTTTTTTAATTACAATTAATAAAAATATTTTTTGTAAATTTATAGAAAATGCAAAAAAAATATGAAAATTGTAATTTTTTTTTAAATCGAAAAATGTATAAATCATTTATATCCAACTTATAATAATTAAAGTGGTGAAAATAAATTTCGTATTTATTTAAAAATTAACGGTCAAATAGTTCAACACCCTTGCAAAAGATGGCAGGCTAGTCAAACAGCCGGCATTATCAGTTCACTTATAAGCCTATATTTATGCTTTTATAAATTATATATAATATATAATAATAATTATTCATTATTAAAAGATCAACGAAAATCAAACAAATACATGAGATTAAAAATAGTCCTGCCATCCTGCCATCTTTGGGCAAATTTTCTCAATATTTAGGTTTTTTGGCTAAATTTTTAAGTCCCCTAAAGCCATTTTATCGGCAAAATCATGCTAACAGCTTTGCCTCCAGAAGCGTCATTGATAATAATATGTTGCACATAAGTTTTTCATTTAAAAAAATTCTTCTTATTAATATTAAAAAATTTTAATTCCAGTCATTTTGGTTACTTCGACGATAAAGAAAGCGTGGTTGAAATGAGAGAAAGGGACATCTACAAGCAGGATCAAATTGGCCTTCGCACATTGGACAAAAAGAAACGTCTTATAATCACAGAAATAAGCGGCGTTACACACTTCGATTGGCATAATAACATCTCAGTAATAGATAATCACATACTACCATATCTCACTTAACACGCGCTCTCTCATTTAACTCATTTTTTCTCTATGTTTCCATTTGAATGAAAAAATGGGTTTATTAATCATTTCTCTTATTCGTAAAGACTGTTTTAGAAAAAAAAAACCACAATGAGGTTTTACTTTATAAGGAACGAGATAGCATCTTTCGTAATATGTTTTGCGCCTGCGTATTTTTAAAATTTGTCCAAGGACTTTTACTGAGGCCATTTAGACCCCGTCCCTATTTATTTCAAATGACTGGCATCCAATTAATTTGAAATAAATTTCTCGCCTGGGACGGGATGCGAACTCTTGCCCTTTGGCACCAGAAGCCCTTTTGATATTTTCTCAATAATCTGCCGATGAACAAATTATTTAGTGAAAAAATCGATTAAGAGTTTATAAGACTGAACGCACACCAATTGAGCAAAACGTTTTCGGACAAAACGTTTTGTCCAAGAGCAAAACGTTTTGCTCAATGCCAACGCACACCGATTGAGCAAAACGCTCAATAGCAAAAAATTTTGTTCAATGATGTCGAATTATTCTCAATTGTGTTTTGTCTTCTCGGTGTGCGTTGACCTATAGAAAAGCATTGAAAAAACAGTTTTGTTCGAAAACGTTTTTGCTCAATTGGTGTGCGTTCAGCCTAAGCTTTAAGAATAAGAGATTATAAAATTTATTCATGACACTTGCAGAGATTTTAACAATCTAATGACAAACAAGATAAAAATTGAGAATTATATAATCTACAAAAGAAGCAATTGACGAGAGGAATATTTATATTTTGCCTCGAGGTTTCCCGTCACACCCTCTTTCAAAATCAAAATTTTTTAATCCCACTTTTGCTTTTTTGCCTTTCAATGAGAAGCAAAAATCAAATGTAATTGGAAATATTGGTCTTGTAGGAAGATCTCACCCGAAATTCCGACCATTGGCTGCAATACTGATCTGAATCTTCTGCAGTTTTTATATATTTTTCAAAAAAATTTAATTGAAAGAAGCGCAAAATATATTACTAAAGATGAACGTTATGTCTAAAGGATTAATTTATTTATTTTTCTATTTCTTTATTCAGATGTCATTTCCATTTGACTTTTATGACATACCAGACCACATTTCATGGTCGCATTTTTACATTACCAATATACAAAGTTAAAGCAAACCCATGACTTATTTCATGTGAATATCTAATTGTTTTAATAAAAGAAAATAAAAATATTTATTCTAAGTTTGGACCACAAAAGTTGTCATTAAAAATTGATATTTAAAAAAAAAACAATGACTTAATCACATGGGATGCTTTAAATTTGGCACTCATTGTATTAGGGACAAAATGTGAAGGATATTAATGTAAGATAGTCCTGTTTGTTTGAGTGGGATAGCCTAGACAGGCAACAAATTCAGAGGCGACAGATTGGCAATTTATTCAAAAGTTAAAATGAAGTATTTCAGACTTTTATAATATTTCCCGTATGAATTTAAGGATACATTTATTAATAAATAAGAAATTATATATAATATTTAAGATATTATATACATCGCGTTTGTGAGCCGCGAAATTTATACAATTAAATATTTATTATTCATATATCCGAAAAAATAAGGGTGTGCCGCCGGGAGTCGAACCACGGATCCTCCGATTTGTACTCAGAGTGCCCTACCACCCTTATTTTTTCGGACATATGAATAATAAATATTTAATTGGATACATTTATTGTATAAAATATTGTATAAAACAAATGAATTAAGCAAGGGTGAACTGTAAAGGGTCCGCAGGTTGACTTTAGCCTATGGCGGCATACTCTTAAATTCGGCCCTGGATACGCCCATGGTTAAGATCATAAGAACAGAAGTTTATCCCAATTGTAATCAATTCCTCATGATTCACTTTAACTAATATTATAACATATATCATATCTCTTCTATTTTCCTCTTCCCATTAAATTATCTTCCATTTTCTTCCTACATGTAATTTGCCGCGGAAGTTCCTTGTTTAGAATGGAATTTGCCGAAAATTAAATTTATTTATTAACAAGGAATTCTTTGAATTGTCCAGACCAGACGACATAATCAGAAATTCTTCATAATCTTTATGCATCATTGAACAACGATATATAATTCAAAAGTTGCATTCATCTTATTCCGTGTAAAAGATACCCTTTTTTTCATAACATATCATATAATAAAAATAATTAAAAAAATGCTTAAAAAAAGCTTCCTCTATTTTTGATACTTGGATAATTACATTAATCGTATGATTATTTTTCTTGATTCATTTGGAAACATAGTTCCAGCTTTAATCTCCTCCTTTTTGCCCTCAACTAGTCAAAGAGAGGCGAGAAGGAAACCTCACCAGTGTAACTTTTGTTTGAATGGATGATATTATTTTTATTCCGGTCATTTTATTCTTATTCTTTTTTGGGTTATTATTGTATATTTTTTTTGTATTAAATAAAATTCACAATTTATAATTATATTACAATAGATCTCTCTTTTTTTTAATTTTTAAAATGACAATCTTTTTTTTTTTTTTAATTCAATATATATATTTTATATGTATATGTAGTTGTAATTTTACTAGTCTTTGGATTTGAAAAGATGTTGAAACATCTCTTCAAAATGTCTTTGAAATATTTTATGAATAAAATATATTATTGGTTCTTAAACATGATTTTCCTTAAAAAAAAAACTCATTTTTTTATTTTTTTTAAATTAATTTATTTGATTGTTTTGATTTATTTATTAATAGATTGTGACAAATACCAAAAATCTCCTGATCGTTTTTTTTTTAACACGATTTTCGGATCTGGCTTCTGAAATTTTCGTTTCTTCTACGCTAAAAATAATTTATATAATAATAGGGTCATACCCCTAAATGGCCTCAGTAGCTGAAAAGGGTTTTAGAAAAAAAAAAATATCATTTATTCTTTAAATAACACTATTGTTTAAAAATATCAAATTTAATTATATATATATATATATATATCAGTCCACGACTTTAATTTCAAGGTGACTGGTTTTTATTTAATTATTATTCTTTCATACGCTTTATTATTTTAATAAATTTGTATTGAAAATTGGTTCTTTGTATCAGGAGAATAGAATAGTAGAGGAGTGTGTTGGCGCCAAAAGAAAAATAACACTCCTTTCTGTTTCTAATCTCCTGATACATACAATTATAAAATTATCATAGGAGTTGGGTAATTTATAATAGAATAAAAAACTGATTTGTGCTGCACTCTTGTGGAGACTTGAAAAATTATACTTATAATTCTAAAGGTGTCCACAAGATCGCAGCACCCATCAGCATGATTAAACAAATAAGTAAAAGGGAAAATATTTATTTAGTTCAAAAGTATGAGTTTTACTAGTGAACAGATAGAGGAGGATATCTCATACATGATTAGAAAAATAAGCCAAATTCAAAATTTAGTTCAATAGTGTAAGTCTACTAGAGAACAGTTTACAGAAGGATATCTCAGGCTGATTTATGCTGCGATCCTATGGAGAATTATAAATATAATTTTTAAAGTCTCCACAAGAGTGCAGCACAAACCAGTCTATTATAAATACACAATTCCTATGATAATAATTTTTATATGTATCAGGAGATTAAAAACAGAAAGGAGTGTTATTTACTTTTGGCGCCAACACACTCCTCTACTATTCTATTCTCCTTTTACATAGACCATATTTTTAATTTATGAAAAAATGATGAACATGAAAGGATTAATAAAAACCAAAAATAATTTAAATTTTGCTTTTATAAGTCTATATATTAAATTTAATTACTAATTAATCGAAACTAAAAAAAAAACTAAATTAGATAGTAGGATGTGGAATTAAATTTGGAAGTCGGAAAAAACTTTACTAAAAGGTATAATTGCAAAAATATTTAATAAAATAATTTGATATTCTATAAAATATTAACTTTCTTGACACCGGCGGTTATCCATAATTGAAAACAATTTTATAAATGTAAGATCTTAAGACTACAGCAGCCAGCAGCCGATTTTTATAAAAGAAAAGGCAATTAAAAGTATTTTTTCAAAGGCTCGCCAAGAATCTCCTCAAGTTGTTGCACTGCCTTTTGACTTGCAGCTTCTACAATCTCCGACTCATCCTCCAACAACTCAGCTAAGAACGGGATTGTCTCAGGCCATAAAGAGAAAAAGTCTTGGCCAAGATTCTGAGCAAGCGCACAGATCGCTTGCAACGCGCCTAACCGCACCTGTTCAAAATATTCGACGTTAAATGTCAAGATTTGTAATTTTTGGATGTAAGGAATAAATATGAATAAATACCTGAGGCAATGAGTGTCTCGATTTGAGCAAGATTTGGTAGTTGAGCTGTTTAGAAAGAGAATCATCGGCAGCAGCAACTGCCAGCTGGGCGAGAGCAGGCACCACCAATTGAGATGTGCGTTTCTCTTGCTCTGAAGGACCTCCGCACATGTTGTCCAGCTAGAAAAAACATCGAATTTTAAAACTCTTGTTTATTTTTCAGAGAGAAGTTGCTGTTGATGTTTGAAAATAAGTATTAGATCAGCAAATAATAAAAAAGTCGAAGGAAACGTTTCGGAAGAAATTTTATCACTTTTTATAGGCTATATATAAATTAGACATATATAAAGTTGTCATATTTTATAAAACTGAGGAAACTGCACAATTAATCTGTGCAAAAGTATAAACTTTTGCTCAAGCCGCTAGCCTGCACAAAAACCTGCGTGAACTGCGCAGTTTCCTCAGTTTATCGCTCAGACATGTCGTCCCACGTGGTAAACTGCGCAGTTTAACTGTGTGTGTATGGGCCGCTTTAAAGATTGTTTTTATTAAAGCAGCCCATATACACACAGTTTAACTGCGCAGTTTTCCTGAGCATATATCTGAGTAAAAAACTGTACAATTATCGGAACTAAAGGGGTGGTGACTATTTCAATTTTACCATCAGTTTTGCTTTCAGTTCTTCCAGTATGTATCGAATCCCTTCAAATCTTTTAGAATCGTTTTTTTTTTTTACTATTACTGTCTCGAGTCGAGCGTTAGGTTCCAACACTTCGTATGCCGCCGCTTTTTCACGCATTTGAATACGCAATACAAAAAACGTCTCACAATTCGGGCAAATTATGGTAGGCCTCGATAAAACCGAGAAGGGCATATTTTCTATTCATTATTATCAAACAGGTGAGCAAACGACACAGAGAAAACTGCAGAAAGTGAGGGATAGACTGAGGAAATTGCGCAAAAGTAGAAACTTTTGCACAGGTCGCTGGCCTGCACAAAAGCCTGCGTGATCTGCGCAGTTTCCTCAGTTTATTGATCAAATATGACATCAGACTAAAAACTGTGTGTGTATAAGCCGCTTAAAAGTACCAGAGAATTGATTTGAATAAGCGTTTGGCAGCCCCTAAACAAAAGTTGATTTCTTACCTGATCCACTAGCGGCTGCATCAGTGTTTCAAATCGTAATTTGTTGATGAATTGCCGACTATCATGAAGAAAAACGAGATGAAGAGTTTTGAGGACTGCCTCGATCAATGCACATTTATTTGCACTGTCGGAGATATCGAACATTGGCTCAGGATTTCGAACGTTGACCATTTGCTCGGCTGAATGTTTTATCAAAATGGCAGAGAAATGGACAAATAAATCTTTCAAATTGTCTGCTATCTTCTCACATAATCTATAAAATACGAAAAAAAGATCAAGAAATAAGAAAAAGTCCTTTTTTCTTTTAATTTTAGAAATTTTCTTATTATTTTACCTGTAAAATGTGATGGTTCTATAGGCTGAATTGCTGGATTCAGGTCCAGTAGCCCAATGAAAGAGATTGTAAAAGAAAGGTCGGAAAAGAGGTTCAGAGAGTCTGAGTATATATCTGATAAGTGTCTCTAAGACGGCTTTCTCTACGGCGAGAACATAACCGATATTTTCAACAGGAGACGTTAAAGACGACCAAGTTACTGCTCTAAAATCCAATGCCTAAAAATAAATATAAAAATTTTAATTCATGAAAGATCTATATTTCTGAGGAAGCGCAATATATTATATTGAACATTATTCATTCACCTCAATAAAGAATGTGTTAAGTTCATTATGTAAAAAGTTGAGTTCTGTAGTTGACATGTGACCGCAACATTCGGCGAGAATTTCCATTTGGGGTTCAATGGCGTGATAAGCTTGCTCTTTGAGAAGGTCTCCAAAACCTGAGGCCAACACAGGTATGAGAGTTCGGGCAGGAACATCCGAAGCCAACTTTTGCCTGTGAAGATTTCAGTTGAATACAAATTAGAAATCAGCTTTTATGTATTCTTGTAATCAAAAAAAAAATAAATATCTTACCGTATGGATTTTAATTTAAGATTCAAATTGCTAAGAGGCGTTTTTGAAGATTGGTCCGTTTCTAATTTTCCAGCCACACAAATTGAGAGTAGAGCAATTTGATGGATAAGATCTTGTAAATAAGGACTGATAAAATTGGGAAACGTCTCCAACAATTTGTGAATTGCAGTAATAGTGGCAACTGTGATTAAATCAGGTCTGAAAAAATTTAAAAAAAAATTGTTTTTAAAAAACAAGACAAAATTTTTAATTAGAATTGATTATTAAAGATCAAAATGGAAGAATAGATCTCCGGTTTAATAAAATTTTTATATTAATACCTTTATTATAGAAACACTAAATGTCAATCTAGTCCATCACCAAAACACTATATATATATATATGCAAAGATAAGTTTTCTTCTCGGGTTAAGTCGCGTGGGGTGCTGAGATTTACTTAACCCGAGAAAACTTATCTTTGCAATCATCCGGTCGCGGAAACCTTCCAGAGTATATATATATATATATATAATTCATATAAAAATTTGGTGTAGCTGGTCGCCCAGCACACAAGTTTCTTTTATCTTTGGTTGTTTGAAAGTTGTGTTCTGTGCTTGTCCCACCAGATTTTTTTTGTATCAACATATATTTATTTAGTTTTGGCTGATATATTAGAATTCAAGATATAAAATTTATAAACATAGAAAAACAGTACAAGAGTAAAGTGATCTTCATACAATTTTGTGAGTAAAATGAGAATATACATTTTAAAGAGCATCTAAAAAATAATTGATTTTTGAATTTTAATCAAAATCGTTAAAGCAAATTTTGAGAAAATCGAAAAAAACTAAAAAAGTACATTACTAAAGTACTGGTACTCTTTAGCCGATTTTATTCAAAAGCTTCGTATCACGTGTCAGAGGGGTGCCTAACTTAAATATAAAATTTCAATCTCCTAGCTCTTTTCGTTCTTGAGATATTTTGTTCACAGAAACACACCCACTTTTTTGAACTGAGGGGACCTCAAAACATCTATTTCGATCAAAATCCCGAAATGGAATTTTTGACATGAATCAAATACATTCTCTCTCTCTATATATATAAATATATATTACATATATATAAGTAAGAGAAAGTAAAAATTACTTTTGTTGCTTTTTAGACTACTGATATTAGTATATTTAATTTATTGTTAATAAGAAAAAAGCTTTAAAACTAGCCAGGTTCGAAGAAATAGAGTCTCCACTAATATTAAATATCACTAGACACTCCGAGGAAAGAAAAAGAATGCCCAAATTAAAATTTTTTGGTTAAATTAAATTAATAAATAATATTTAAATAAAAAAAAAGAAATTACGTGTGATTAACATTCAAATGATTTTCCCGTTTGAGAGCCGAAATAAAAGCAGGCATGAATTTTGGCAGGAAAGGAATGGCATAAGCTCGTAGTGAGTGGCAAAGGTCAGCCAAGCAAAGTAGAAGAGAGGCCTGCATATTTCCACGAGGAAGAATCTCACTCGAAGCTAATGACGATGTCAATTTCACCACCTGTTGGATTAAAAAAAAGAAATTTCGTAAAATTAGAATTGAATATAAAAATATATAGGGTAAGAGAAAGTAAAAATATTAAGGGGGTTCAGGAGCGACATCTAAACGTACTTTAAAAAAAAAAAAAACTAGACTATTATAAGGAATTTTTCAATGCGGTTTTTTTTTAATGAATTAAATTCATAAGAGATTATTGGGACATCGAGCTATAATTTTTTTAATGACTTATTAAAAAATTATCGTAATTAATTTTTTGTTATCAAGCAAATACAAAAAAATAATCTGTCCCAATGATCTTTAATTTTTTTTTAATTTAAAAATGAATTTATTGTTATTATTAATCCCATATTAATTAAGAAATTTTTAAAATAAGCTTAGATGATTTATTTAAAAATAAACTGTCAAATTAGTTCAGCATTCTTGCAATAGATGGCAGGCTAGTCAAACAGCACGATATGGCATTAGTCTATATCTGGCCTATATTTATATATTTTTATGCTTTTATAAAAGACACATAATATATAATAACATTTACAAAGTATTTATTGTTAAAAGATCAATGAAAATCAACCAAATGCATTAAATATTATTAGCTACCATGCTGACATCTCTTGGCAAATTTTTGAATTACTTGATATTTTGGGCATACTTTTTATGACACACAACGCCCTCTTATCGGGAAAAACATGCGTAACACCTTCGCTCCCGGACCCCCTTAATATCTATATACAGTAGAACCTCGCTTAACGAGCACCTCTCATAACGAGCAAAACAAATTGTAAAAGAATCCATCCTGCATATCTTTTAAACTTGTGATTTTTCGTTTATAAAAAATGAATTAAGAATAAATAATGATTCTAAATTCTAAAAAGATACTCGCCTGAACAAAAAGTTCAACATGATTTTCAGCCAAAACACGTGAGAGAAGTTTCAAGGAGACGAGCGCAGTCATTTGATTGAGTTCCTTCTCTGTCGGATTATTCGTTTGTGTTGTTGACGGTGTATTTTCTTTAATGGTGTTGACTACAGCAATAAGAGGCTCCACTAAAGCCACGAGCGCGGTCTTCTCCTCAGCACTTACAAAATAGCCAAGGGAAAGTCTCGCATTTAAGAGTTCCATTGATTTGCGTCGAAGAGTAGCATTGTTGTTGTTTAGTAAGAAGCCTAACATCGCCACCAGCATAGCTCTTGGCAACAGTGCATTAATCTGTCAGGACAAAATCAGAATTAATTATTTTTAAAAAAGGCAAAAGTGACGATTTATGATTTTTTTCAAGGGGAGAGCGAATTTCTATTGTAGCGGTTGTAGGCCGGATCTAGTGGGGGGGGGGGGGGATCAGAATCTGATCAAATTTACAGAATTAGGTATTTTTATATCCGAGTTTGTTAGCATTAATTGATTGATATGACGATTCGTTTTATATAAGTAATTGTCATAAATTAATGCTAACAAACTTGGATATCAAAATACATAAGATAATTCTGTAAATTTGATCAGATTCTGAAGATGATAATTCGAAAACTATACTGTTTATCCTGAAAAAATTAAGTAATATTTAAAAAATAATTATTTTTTACACAAGTAGAAACAACTAGAATTGAATTTGGAAGTATATGGAAAGTTTACTCTGTAGGTAATTGTCGCAAAGGTTAAAAAATAATTCTTGAAAATTATTATCCAGGATGATGGTCTGATATCAGACCGAAACTGAAAATTTGCAAATCAGTCTTCTATCAAATAAATCTCTGGATAATAATTTTCAAGAATTATTTTTTAACCTTTGCAACAATTACCTGAAACCTTACATCAGAGTAAACCTTCCATCTACCTTTAAATTTAATTATTTTTTTAATAAATCATCACACCACAAATTAAAGAGAACTTGTAATATATAAAATAACTTGAAATCCATGGATCTAATTTTTCTAAGGAGGAGAGTGAAGAAGAGAACGTTTTTATTTCAATATTCGTTGATTCTAAGGTATTATACATACTAATAATTCATATTCTCTTGATAAATTTTTATACTCACTTTATCAAGGATATCGTGTGAGACATTCAACAATGATCGCCAATATTTATTTGTCGTATCCTCAGCCTTCGACTCGGAAATTCGTCCTACAATTTGAATATATTCTAAAGAAGTTTCAATGAGCAGTCTATAAGTGCTTGAGAGATTATCTGTGACCTCATTAGAAAGTGAAGCGACCTAAAAAAAAAAAATTGTTTTTAAAATTAAATATTTTCGAGATTTTAAATATATGAATAGATATTAGTATTCAAAACATCTCGATTCTTTTCGGACTTAACAAGTCTTAGAGAATATATCTACCAAAGTGTGAGTGTTTATTGGTGAGGCCTAACATCCCATGGCTCCCGGGAATCGAACCCAAGATCTCCAGACCTCCCAATCTCTCAACTTAAGAACATTAGAATATGATTACTTACTTTTTCCATAAATTTAGAAGAGGAGAGGAGCGAGCAGATGTAAGTGCTAACAGCATAACGAAAATGACGTAAGTGTTTGTCCGTGTGAGAGCCAACATCAAAAAGGAAATTCAGCTGTGTGCTCAAATTAGTTTTTCCAAAGTGTTCTAAAAAAAAATAACAATAGAAATGAAATAAATGAAAAGTAATATGATGTATAATTATATTATACTATTATAGTATATACTATTTTTTACTCTATTCGAAATAGATCTTAAAAATTTCATAAAAAATTCTTCTATATGTTATTCCCTGGTATATAATTTTTTTATATTACATAAAAAAACACCTGGTAAAATAAAATTTATCATTCTAAATTCAATTTTCAAATAAAAACACATTGTTTCTTGCTTACAAAAATGTATTTATGTCTAAATGCAAGTGATTATTAATTAAAAAAAAAAAAAATTTGGCTGCATTTCTTCTCAAAAAGCAGAAAAAATGTTTGAAATGAAAAAATGCCATGAGCAAATAATATTATTTCACATTTATATATTTTTTAATTGAAATCTTAGCCTGTGTCTAGGGTCCCGGGTTCACTTCCCGTCCCAAACGAGAAAAATTTATTTCATTTGAATTGGCTACCAATCATTTGAAATAAATAGGGATGGGGTCTAAATGGCCTTGGATGCGGAAAAAGACAAACAAATTTAAAAAATTGAAATTATACCTTTATCAAGTGGAAGTTGTTGGATATATTTTAAAAGTAAAGTGCAACTTCCAAGTACTTCTTTAGGTTCAAAACACAAAGCAATAGATAAAGCAAAATCATTCTTCTGTTGTGCTTGACTTGAATTGTGTGAAACCTTCAAAAATAAAAAAAATTAATAATTATTCAAATGAAATAAGAATAAAAAAAAACCTCTTTGTTTGACTCAAACCTGATTTTCAATTATAAGACCCAGAAGTAACCATAAAGTTTGTTCTGATCCAAGAGTAGTGATCAGTTTTTGATAGAGAAGCATTCGACGATGTTCGGGCACATCAAGAAGTGCATCGGCAAAGACTCGAAGAACATGCACCACCGTTTGAGAGTTTCCAGTTATTTCTTTCAATTTATCGGAACTAGCTTGTTTCGGGTCAGGTTCATACTAAAAAAATAATAGACAAAGAAATCAATGAATAATTTACGTTTTTCCAATGTAAAACTAAAAAGCAAAAATATGGGAGTTTTTAATTAATTTTTATTGTAACATCAAGCTTTTTATGTACACTTGCTTTGATGATTGTGTCTAACTTCATGGAAATGAATGTAGATGGCGCTGATGTTTATGTCTAACTTCATGGGAATGACTGTAGATGGCATTGACGTCGTTGCATATAAAATGCACTGTACAGGTACAGTATTTATACTTTTAATAAATAGTTACTACAAAATGTGTTCTATAATTAAAAACTCCCATAAATAATAATAATATTAAACCACAAAAGCTTTAATAAAAAAATTTTAATACCTTTATTAAAATAGGAATAATACTTTCGACGATTTTTGTAATTATATGAAAGCTATAATTATCATCCTGGCGTAAAATAGATGAACCCATAAAAGTAAAGATGGCCATAATATGATAAAGTACTTGTTTCTGTGAAAAAATGAAATGTTTTATTAGAAAAATAAAATTCCAGAGTGAAATTAAGGGTGCTCTTATATAATATTTAGCTCCATTTGATTGGGAAATTTAACTTACAGGAATAAATGAGGCCATTTGAGTAAGTAAGAGTAAGGCATGATGGTGAGTTTGAGGATTTTTTGATCCTCTAATACACTGAACGACGAGTTCTACGTCAAACATCTTTTCCGAAGACTCATTTGGAGTAAGTTTCGAACAACAATGATAGATGCAAGTTAAGACAAGTTGTTTTGTGTATTCGACAGGTGTTTGTTGTATGAACTCCAAACATCTAAAAATAGAATTGGTATATTAATTCCAAATTTAAGTAAAAAATTAAATTAATTGAATAAAATATTTACTTTTTTAAAAGGTCAAATAGTATAGGTACAACAATATCGACGGAGGTGATCTTCTTTTTGCTTTGAATATTCTCAAGAAGAGCGACTCCTTTCTTCCATGTATTTGTTTTAACTGTTTCTGGAGGCGGAGGACAAGTGTTTAATAATCTGAAATTTATCAAAGACATTTTAGAACTATTTAACAAAACAAAGTATCCTATAGAGAAAAATCTGGTGTGATTGGGCACAGCACACAACTTTCTCTTACCTTCAGTAATCTGAAGCTGTGTTCAGTGCTTGACACACCAGATTTTTTTGTGTCGAGATATACCCGGTATTTAGTTTCCGACATTATAGTATATTCGAGAGATGTAAAATTTATAAGGAAAAAAATCAAGTTATTGCTTTTTTATCCGAAACTTAAGATTATCTTCATCCAACAAAACAGTAAAATGATCACTAAAACCTCGGATTCATCGTCAATAGCAACAAAATGAAATGGAATGGGTTAAACGTTCTTTTTGTTATAGAATCCAAAAATATTTAGCCCAAGGTGGCCGACATTTTGAAAATCAGTTATAATAATCTTGTTTTTATTTTATATATATATTTTTTTTTTTTGTATTTGTTTTATTAAAAGTATTTTTCTTTTACTTAACTTTTTTATTTACCTTTAGAGTATTGTTATTTGGCACAGCTTGAAAATACTGCTTGTGTTTCGGGCAAAAAAGCAATAACTTGATCTTTTTCCTAAATGGTTGATGAAAGGTAACCATAACCATATATCAATTTTGAAGCTAATAAGACGTTGCATGCAAACCAATAAAAAAAGATATGTGGTTCCATTTGAAAAAATAAAGTTATCCGGAATCAAAAATGTCAAAGTTCTATCAATAATTACTGGCGCAACAAGAAGCGTATTATTTCGAAACACTACCTTCAAGTTCCACCATTCATTGTTAACAATGGTGCACAACCAGGGCCTTTCTATGTTTTATGGTTTGGGAGATAGTCGGCTGTAACGGAACAACTGTTTTTTTTCACAAAATGTCAAATAACGCCTAAACGGTTGCCTTAAGTACCAAATATGTTTATTAAAGTCCCACTAAAATTGACCGGGTAATCCAAATATGCAATAATATACAGGGCGAGGGCGTTCCATTGAAAAAAACTAACTTTCTATCGATACACCCTGTATACGATTAGCGAATCGTGGGCAAATATTTTGAAATTGTAGCCTTAAAAGCCCTACTCTACTGCAAGACCAAACTTATAAGAGGGTTTTCTGTTGACCGAACCCTAGCCATGACGATGGTCGCCGTTCCGTTCTAGGATCGTAGGACATTAATGATTCCCTATCATTTAAATTACAATAAATTCTTTTTGATCAATTGCATTTAGCCAATATTATTTTTATAAAGTTTTAAAATATGAATTAATATAATGAAATGATTACCTTTTAGTTTTTCCAATTTTGCTAATAGCTAGTTGAGCAGTAAGCATCGGCTTCAAAATATCCAGGATATCCTCTCCATCAAGGGCAATTCTTTTTAATACTCGACCAACTGCATTATCGATGTCCGATTTATCTGATTCAGCAGCTGTATTAATAATAGCCATGAGTGTTCGTTTTCGCAACGGTTCAGAAAGGGCGTCGTATAACTCTCGGGTAATCTGAAAAAAATTTTAATTATTTCTTTACACTTCATCATGGGTATAATCACCAGGTACACTCTTAACGCAATGCATTTAAGTTCTTAGTAAATTTATAGAATACACAATTCAGGAGTTGTAATAATAAAAATATACCAAGCTCGGGTTAAAATTTTAATTTTAATTTATAAGGAATCTCTAAAGGAATTACTTTGTTTCTGCAAACAAATAAGATAATTAGTTTACCTAAAGATATGTTTGTTACAGGAGCTCTTGCAAAAAAAGGCCAAATGATAAAAAAAATTTATAATCAGTTTTATTAAAGGATATAACGGTCAACAGCTACTTGAAGACAGTGGTGAGTTTATTATCTATATTTATTATATATATACAAAACACCCAAAAAAAATTTTTTATTATTTCTAGTCACTTATATATATATATATATATATATATATATGTATATTATTGGTTTCAATCCATCAATAGGATCTTCTTCAGGGCCTATAAACAAAAATACAATTAATAAGGAATCCTTTATTTTCGTCAAACAGTTGTTAAATTTTTTTAAATTATAAAATTTTTTTCATATATAGCCTATATAAATATAATTCATACCATTTTTTTTTAATTCTTAGCCTGAGCTTTTTTATATTTAAGTTTTTAGATATATATATATATATATATAGCCTATATGAAAAAATTTTATAATTTTAAAAAATCTATCAAATCTTTGTTTGATGAAAATAATATAGGATTCCTTATTGTATTTTTGTTTGTAGGCACTGAAGATAATCCGATTAATAGATTGAAACCAATAATGTACACTTAAATTTAAATTAAATTTAACTGGCCTCCACACACACCCCTACAGCCAGCCGGTCCACCCACTGATGTGGCGACAAAGATGGCAAATGATAAGGTGAGATGATGGAATTCTAGTGCAATAGAACAGCTCGGGGGCCTTAATGTATTGCACGCGTTAGGGTTTAAAATAAATAAATAAATAAATAAAAATAAAACAAATCAAAAACAAAATAAAATAATATATACAATGATCCATTCTTAGATATGCTTCTTCAATGCGTTAATGAAACTATTTATTGGAGTTATGAAGAAATCAATCTCGTTAGAAAGTTTATTAGATTCAAGTTGGCATCTTTTTAATGGAGTGACTAGAAATAATACAAAAATTTTTTGGAATTTTTATATATATATAACAAACCCGGCACTGTCTTCGAGTAGCCGTTGTTATATCCTTTAATAGAATATATATAAATAAATATAAAATATTAGAGAGTAAAATAAATGCGATTTTTATTACCTGATCCATCATTGGAATCGAGATAGAAAATGTTTTCTTTTTGTCCAATAAAAGTAAATTGTATTCTGTAAGAAATTTTTCAATTGTATTCTCAAAGTGACTTTCATTTAAATGTGTCACCATATTGACATCAATGCGATTGATTATATTTATTAAAATTCTTGATTCTTGATAAGTGAATGGAATTTCACTCTCTCTCTTTGATTTTAGGATATGATCGACCAGAGTCGATATAGGAAGAAAAATTTCTTTCTGAAAAAAAAAAAAAAGTAATTTAATACCTTATTTTTTATATGATGTATATATTAGGTTGATTCATAATTTTAATAGGAGAATTAAATCCAAGTATGATAACACAAGGTTTTTTGTTTCAATAATTTATTTATTTAACTTTAATACTTTATACGGAATTCGATTCATATTAATTATTCGCCGTTTAGAGCGCTTTTTGTTGTCAAAAATTAACGTTTCATTTACTTTTTTTTTTGAAAAATATTCTTTCCTGTTCAATTGATGAAAATGAGTGTCGAAAATCATATTCATATTTGTCATATTTATGATTTTCCAATACGAGAAAGGATGTAAGGCAGCACAGTCATTTCGCGATCTCATCGATCTTTATGGCGAAGGAACAATAAGTGAAAGACAATGTGGTCCCGCTTCAAGTCTGTACGGTGTCCTCCAAACTGGTAGCATCAGAGTGTCCTCCAAACTGGTATCACCAGAGTGTCCTCCAAACTGGTATCACCAGAGTGTCCTCCAAACTGGTATCACCAGACTTGAAGCCGGACGACATTGTCTTTCACTTATTGTTCCTTCGCCAAAAAGATCGTTGAGATAGCTAAAAGCTTCTAAAGATGAGGGAAATTTTTACTATTGTTCAAATAAATATAATTGGCCTGAAAGCTCGTTTTTCTACTTTTATAATATTTTGAATAATTTTTATAAATCACTTACATAGCAGTTAACAAACGTGAGAAAGTCAAGAATAGCTGCTGAGACATAAATTGGAGTTTCTTGATGATTGATTGCTATTTTGATCAAAGTTTTTAACGATAGTTGAAGATTTTCTGCTTCAGATTTTTTTAAATGTGCAATTACAGTTGGATCAGATGACAAAACAGAATATAATGCTCTCGATAATTGTCTGTAAAAAAAAAAAAAAAACATTTTAATAATTTTAATAATGAGATATTTCTAAAAAGTTTAGTAATAATCTACTTACTGAGGATCCATTTTAATCTCAGTTGATTGATCAGCAAGTTTATGTAAAAGAATATTAAATTCTCCGTTCTTAGTCGATCTCTGAGTGGAAGCGAGTGTTTCGATTAAATTCACCGCTTCCAAACGAACCGGAGTCACTGGACAAGTGAGCGCAATCATAAGAGCTGGGATGAAAATCGATTCGCCAGTACAAAGCCATTGGATTACGTGACTGAAATATGAATATAATTATTAAAAGAAATGTTACGTATAAAATTTGAATAAAAATATTTAATTACCTATTTTCTTTAACTAGAAGAGCATTTGCCAATTTGAGAGCTTGCATTTGAATTGCATATGTGAAAGAACTGTGACTTCGGGAGTGCGTCAATTCTTGAATGAGAAATAAATTGGCAAGGAAATTCAATCGAGCTTTTGGAGATGGAAAATAAACCTTTGGAATACAGAAAAAATACATTATTAAGTGGATAAAATTAAAGGTGAAATTTTATTTTTATTTTTTAATAATTAGTTTAAGATCTTTTTCGGCATCTAAGGCCATTTAGACCCCGTCCCTATTTATTTCAAATGATTGGTAACCAATTCAAATGAATCCCTGAGGAAAATTATATATACGCCCCGAGTAAGGTTTATTATAATTTTAACATTTTATTTTATTTTTTTGAGAAGGATGAGTAAATAAAACCCGGAGGTGATGATCAGGCAATTTATTTGGATTACTTCCGTCCGCTATAAGTCGACGTTTCGGAGCCCAATCTCAATGCCCCCTAATTTTCTCTGGGTCTACTAATGCCTTCCCCCCCCCCCCTCCCCCCCCGAAAGTCTCAAAGGCCCCCAATGGGGCGTTAGCAATCTCGATTTCATATTAAAAAAAAATATTATATTTAAAAATAAAATTTAGACTAAAATAAAATATTTTAAATATTTCTGTGCTGCAAATGGCTAGGTGTGAACGCGCGACTTTGCTTTGTCTCGCAACAGTGCGACTTTGTCGCTAGGTGTGTACTAGACTTTAGCTGCAGAACTAAAAAAATTGTCTTACCTGGAAGAATTTTCCAAGAGTCTTAATATAAAGGAATCGGAGATCTTCCTGATTGTTAAAATGTCCAATTGCTCCTAGAAGAACTTCAAACATTCTCATCAAATATCCGTTTTGAGAGAGATTTGTTAAATCAAGCCAAGTGCCAAAATTTTCACTAAAAGGTGTTATTTCTGTCGTGGTGATCAGAGTTTCCAAAAGATATATAAAAGCATGGATTGGGAAACAATCTTTTTGTACGGCCAAAACACATCCAGAGTCAATGGCTTCCAATGAATCAAAATCAAAGTAGATCTTAGTGTCGCTCAGCTGAAAATAAAACAACAAAAATTAGTCTCTGATAACAGTTGTGTTTTTATTATTATGGGAGTTTTTAATTATAGACCACATTTTGTATTAATTATTTATTAAAAATATAATACTGTACAACGTTTCTACTGCTTATTCTGCAGTCGTTTTATAGTATTGTACACTTGCTCCGACTCAAGAGACAGTTAAGGGTATTTTAAATGCAACGACCTCAGTGCCATCTACAGACATTTCCATGTACAGGAAGGTGAAGAAAATAGACTTAATTCGGCCCAAAATTATTTATTACCAATGTCTACGTTTCGGGGACTAAACGTCACCCATCCTAAGGTCCTGAGGATGGGTGACGTTTAGTCCCCGAAAAGTAGACATTGGTAATAAATAATTTTGGGCCGAATTAAGTCTATTTTCTTCACCTTCCTGTAAATTAGACGGCCTTCCTCCATACGATTACATTTCCATGTAGTTAGACACAATCATCAGAGCAAGTGTTTACATAAAAAGCATGATGTTACATTAAAAACATGGTCTATAATTAAAAACATAATAATACAAACCATAAAAGCTTTAATAAACACAGTTGTGTTTTTGTTTGACTTACCGTTTTTTCATCAAGATAAGAAAGGACGATCTCGAGAATATCCTGGGCCATTTGAGGCGCTGGTTGTCGTCGAAGAATAGCAGCCAAGAACAGAGTTATGAGATATTTATGGATTACAGGCGCAGATGGCGTAGCCAATTCTCGAAGCAATGAAAGATTTGGAGCATGTTTAGAGCTCACCATCAGCTTCCCAGTGATTTTTGATATCTTCTTCGATTTCCAGTTTGGACCAATTTCTTTAACAAAAGAGTTTTATAAATTTATTAAATTTTTTGTATTATGAATATTATATGATAAGGTGAAAAACAAGGAGTTGACAGTCAAAAGAAGATTTATATAAAATAAAACTCGCCAATTATTGAATCAATATCAAATTCACAATGATTTGGGCCAAGAGGTTCATTAAAAGTCAAAAAGTTTTTAATAAAACTTTATTTGACCCAATGTTTCGTTCACTTCTTCAGGGGTTGGCTAAAATAACAAGATGTTTTTTATACTCTCTATTTTTTACAAATAAAAATAAAAATTATTGTTTAAAACAGAATCATAGAAAGCCATATTATAAAAAATCAAACAGTTTAGTTTTAGCAAAAAATACATCGACGTTTCTTTTACTTTCTTACTAACAGACTTACTGTAAGACTAAATAATATTAATACAAATTACTTTTGGTTTTTAACTAATCCTATTATATTTTAATAAATACTGCTTTAATTACATAAACACAGGGGTCTTTATTTTCCCACTATTTTTTCATCTTTTTCAACAATCACAGCTTATTCCCAAGATGACACCACATATTGTCCTCTAGGTCTCTGTGTCAACTTTAAAATTCAATGTATTTTGTATATTCATTTGAATATAAAACTTAAGAAAAGCCGGGACTCACCGACATATATATATATTTATTTTTGTCCTTTTTATAGGTCTCACATTCCAGATAGTAATTCCTTCTTGGGTTTCTTAAGTACTCGTATACTAATATGGCTTTCTATGATTGTAAATTGTAAACAACAATTTTTATTTTTATTTGTAAAAAATATAGTATAAAAAACATCTTGTTATTTTAGTCAACCACTGAAGAAGTCCTACAGCAAGTGGACGAAACATAGTCTGGGGTCAAAACTTTTTAATTTTTAATGAATCTCTTAGTCCAAAACCTTGGAAATATCTAATATCAAATTTAGTTAACTAATATGAAAATTAGATTATTTGGAGAATTATGACCATATCTTGTTTTGCAAAACTTCTTTAGTTGGAATTTGAATATATTAAGGGGAATGAAATTTGAGGGTCTAATTGCATAACTCTCTACTTTTGAGGGAAATGAATTTTTTGTTAACCTTGCACTAAATGTTGATTTTCATGTGAATTAAGTGAAATTATATAAGTTAACTGACACTCTCCTATAGGAAAGAAGGGAAGAAAATTGAATGAAGTGGCGAAACTCGTATGTAAAAGTCTAATTTTTCTATTAAATTAACAATTTGAGGGGTATTTTTTTTTTGTTATGCCTTTATATTCGAAGAACAAATAGTATTGCATAATTCTTACCATTTGATAAATTGTGAAGGAATTCATTAATTTGGAAGAAATGACTTTGTAAAAGTAGAGGCAAGTGATGTTTCATGTTTGGATCCAGAATAAAAGGCAAAATCGCAAGAAGAGTTTTAGTTTCGCAAAGATCTGACAAAGCGAACAAATCAGAAGAGAGTAAGTGAAGAATTCGTGAAGTCACATCCTTCCAATTGTTCTAAAAACATAAAACATGTTAGAATTTTATAATAGATAGGCTTAAAGTATTTTACAATAGTGCCATCTTCTTTATATATATATACCTGATCGGTCCAGCAGCAATGTGAAAGCTTTAAAAGATGTTTAAAAAGTGATTCTGTTCCAAAAATTTCCACAAGAGCTTTTTCTTTAAAATTAAGTACAGATTGAATAAGAAAAATATCTGTATCTGATAAAACATCTGAAAGTCCAGCAAATATCATTTCTTTTTCTTTTGCCTAAAAAACAGAATTAAAAATAAATTTATATTTGAAGAAATAAAGTGGCAGTTGTATTCAAACAATAAGAGGCGGAAGGCCCGGGCAGCCAGGTAGTTAGTTACTACCTGGCTGCCCGCTCCTTCCGCCTTTTATTGAATAAATTTATATTTAAAAGTTACAAGTGTATATGCATGCAGTATATACATATATATGAGTCATTCTACAAAAATGTGTTAACTTCACGTAATTGCAAATAATTTAGTAACTATCAAACATAGTGACTTTTTTTAAACATCAATTAATGGAAAAAGTGAATAGTTTTTGGGCACATATGATAAATATTCAAATTTAAAAAAATTTAATGAAAATATTCTTCTTTTTAAACCTAAAATGTCAGTCCCCTGGCATATACCAGGTACCAGCTCAAAAAGTGAACATTTAAATGCAAATTTATTTGATTTATATCTGATGAACAACAATTGAAACTGCTGGAGGTATTTTCAGGCCAAATTTTATTCCACTATTCAGTCGACGTTTCGGGGGACTTAACGCCTCCCTTCATCAGGACTAATGTGGTTATAAAATAAACCTTCGCTGGTTTAGTCATAAAGAATGTAATTTAATGGTCCAATTTCGCCTGCTGATTGGAAGAAAGGCATTCGCAGGGCGAGTTCTCAATACAAACCCCGAAACGTCGACTGAATAGTGGAATTAAATTTGGCCTGAAAATACCTCCAGCAGTTTCAATTGTTGTTCATCATCTATCTACGCCAGGCTTTCCCAATCATCATTAATTATTGATTTATATCATTATTATCCATATTGATATAATCTAAGATACTTTATTAAGCGTTGTTAATTCATAAATTTTGATTTTAAATAAATTTTTTTTATTTCAAAGTCGAGTCCTCGATCCGAGCGTCAGTCCCTTGCCTTACGTTAAATTTGACAAATATCTGATATTATACAATGTTGATAAAAAATTAATCTGTTTTATATAAGCATTAGTGCCCAAATACAGGGCGTTAGCTATCTTTTATTTACTTTTATTGCTATTTTTGTGTCGAAAATCAGCATGTCAATTTGTCAGTCTCCTGGTAAGTAATATTTTGGATATTTATTAATAATTATTTTAAATATATCCTGGATTTGCTGTATTTTCATTGTTATATTTAATATATAAAAGAAAAACAAAGTATTCCATATCAATTAACACATTTTTTGTCTTTTTTACGTCAGTCCCTTAGAAATTTTTCAACCAGGGGACTGACGTAAAGCTAAGAGGCTGATGAGCTTATATATATATACATTAAAGAAAAGATATATATATATATATATATACAGTATATAATAATAAAAAAATCTGACTGTTACTAGATGGATACAATAAAATTAACTTATTGTCTATCAAAATCATTCCACAGCAATTGAAATCAAAGTTACAAATTGTGCATTTCAAATTCGTCCCCAAAGTTAACCCATTTTTGTAGAATGACCTATATATACAAATATGATTGTAAAAATATTCTTATTAGATAATAAATTCTTATTTATTCATTTAAAGTTAAATTTCCAATGAAAACAATTATTTCTTAAAATAATTTAAAATGAATTTTTAGTCTAGTCCAGTACTTAACTAATGAATATATCTAAAACTAACAAGTAGATACCAGTAGATTATTCTTAGAACTCAGAAAGAGGTGTTATAAGTCAAAACAATTTTTTTTTGAATTATCTTGATTATAAAAAAAAATTGTTTTGTCTTCTCTGAATATTACACCTCCCAGACAGCCTGGAATCTTGCATTAATATTGCAGGAATCTTACATTGCAATATTTAACCTTGCAGGGAATATTGCAGGAACAATACAGCAACATTGTTGCAATATTCCTATGTCCGCCTCTTTGTAACTTGCAGGAATATTGTGGCAATACTGAATGGAATATTGTTGCAATATTACAAAAATATTGCAAGTATTGCAGCAATATTACGGGAATATTCCGGCAATATTGCATGGAATATTGTGGCAATATTGCATGGAATATTGTGGCAATATTGCATGGAATATTGTGGCAATATTGCATGGAATATTGTGGCAATATTGCAGGGTAAAAAAAAAAAACTTGTTCATAGAGGGATTTGAACACGAGTTTTTTGCATTTCCAATATTTCCAATGTCTTGATTCCAATATTCGACTCCTTTACTGCCTCGGACGTTTTGCTATATGAAATTTCAACACTTTTTAAGCTACTTAATTCGTATGTAGTACTATTAAATTTTTTTTTAAACAAAAAGTCACTTATAAATTGTAAAAAAATAATAATTTTTAATATTTAAAATTAATTTTTTTTTTTTTAATTTTTTAATTTTTTTTTCTTTTTCGGTATCTAAGGCGATTTAGACCCCATCCCTATTTATTTCAAATTATTTGCAGTCAATTCAAATGAAATAAATTTTTCTCGCTGGGGACCAAGCGCGGTCCTAGCCTTACATTTGGAGGGGGGTCACTGTTTTTTTTTTTTTTTTTATAGTATAAATAAATGGGCCTGGACCCCAATAAATATATATTAATCAAATATAAGTATCGTTTAAGTCTTAAATGGCCTAAGTTGCCGAAAAGATTGTGTGAATGGGAGAGTGAGTGGGAAAAAAGTGTGTGTTAAAAAAAAAGATTTTTTTTTTTTGGGGGGGGTCACGACCCCCTTGACCCCCCCTCTGGGACCGCCCTTGCTGGGGACGGAAAGCGAATCCTGGACCCCAGGCTCAAGAAGCTAGTGTCTTCTCTCTGAGCCACGGGTCATCACGGGCATTAATTAATTTTTTTTTTTTTTTTTATTTAAAAAAAAAAACATTCACACTTTTTTCTCATTCGCACTCACACTCACACACACATTCACACAGTCTTTTCGGCAACTCAGGCCATTTAAGACTTTAGACGATAAGCGTTGTAATTAATGTATATATATTGAGGGTTCAGGCATTTCTATTTAAGCCATCTGGTATCCAAATGGCTTAAATAAAATCATCGGACTGCCTGGGTCCGAACCCGCGACGTTTGGCATATGAGGTAGGCACGCTACCTACTATGCCACACCCGGGGGCATTAATTAATTTAATTAATATGAATATTATAAAGTTGATATGATAATTTTAACCCTATATTCACTATTCAATGTTGCCACTTCAATATTGCTGCAATATTCACACTTCAATATTGACTCTGCAATATTGCTGCAATATTCATACTTCAATGTTGTCATTGCAACATTGTGCTGCAATATTGCTTCAATATTCACTCTTCAAT
Organism: Euborellia annulipes; assembly: GCA_023213315.1. NCBI lineage: Eukaryota > Metazoa > Arthropoda > Insecta > Dermaptera > Anisolabididae > Euborellia > Euborellia annulipes. The sequence goes on from JAKCPI010012447.1 coordinate 35,538, forward strand.
GTTGCCACTGTAATATTTCAGGAATATTGCTGCAATATTTACACTTCAATATTGCCACTGCAATATTGTTGAAATATTCATACTTCAATGTTGCCATTGCAACATTGTGCTGCAATATTGCTTCAATATTCACCCTTCAATGTTGCCACTGTAATATTTCAGGAATATTGCAGCAATATTTACACTTCAATATTGCCACTGCAATATTGCTGAAATATTCAGTATTCAATATTGCAACAGCAATATTGATGCAATATTGCAACAATATTCACACTTCAATATTGCAACAGCAATATTGATGCAATATTGCTGCAATATTCACTATTCAATGTTGCCACTGCAATATTGTCGCAATATTCACACTTCAATGTTGCCACAGCAATATTGCTGCAATATTTCTGCAATGTCTTCACTTCAATATTGCGCAGCGAAATTACAGCAATGTTGCTCCAATATTGTCAATATTGTGCAAGGTTGGCAAAATTGCTGCAATATTACTGCAATATTCCAGGCTGTCTGGGCTATTTCTGCGATTTAAGAATATATCTATTTAGTTTTATATATATATAATTACTTAAAATAATTTAAAATTAGTAATAATACTATTCAATATTAAAAAAAAATAATATTTTTAAATTTTAAGTTTAAAAGATTACCTGAAGCTTTTCATAATTAATTGAGACAAATTTAATTGCTTGTAATCTGATATCAGGATTATGATGTAAAAGATTTTCGAACATTGATATTGAAGTCAAATGACAAGGAAGTTCTTCAATCATACCAAGTAAAATTTGCAAACGTTTTTTGCGTACATCATTTGCATTTTTAACAACTGAATCAAAGGCCTCCGGAAATCGACGTTCTAACTGCTTTAAAAACTAGAAATAAAAAGAAAATAATGTGTTGTATTAATTAACAAAAATAAATAAAATGACATTCTTTGTATATAAACTATTAATTTTATTTATTAGTTAACGTTAAATAATATTTACCTTACTATACCAATTAAAAAGCTGTTTGTTCTTGATTGTATAAGGCAGAGGATTCTCTTCATTCTGTTTAGGATTGGGTAAAAATAGTTTATCTTGGAAATGATCCAGTGTAATCTCAATAACTTTTTTGGCTAAATTCAAATCAAAATTAATTTTTTGAATTATATTTTCAGCGAATAAATTTAACTTATCATCATCATCAATCTCTTCTTGTAAAGTATTCAAAATACATTCGATCAGTGTTGTTATTAATGGATCCAAAAATATATTCGATTTATTATATTCATTTAACAAATCCGGTAGCCAAGAATGTGAATTTAATTTTTTCAATCCTTTGAGTGGAATTTCATTTATGTTATCGTATTGTGTTTGAAAAATTAAAATCAATGCCATCACATATTCTGAGTGTAAATTTGTACTCTTAAATTTTGAGATTGTATTAATAACTTTTTTTAAAACTTTTTCGCTAAGTTTTGTTTTATACAATATAGTAGAGAGGATCATTAAATTTGATGCAGCGAATTGTTCGATTTTAGAATTGAGACCTTGTAGAATTATAGATATCAGATGAGTCATTTGTTCTTCTCGAATTTTCGGACTTTGATTAATGGCGCCGATGAGAGTCGTACAAAAGTAGGCGAATAATGTAGTGAGTTGCTGTGGATTATCGGCGTATTCCTCAAGAATCTCTCTGGTCATCTCGACAGTGAATTTTAGAAAATTCAAATCAGACGCGCAATGATTGAAAAGAGTAGTTTTGGATAATGGAAGTCCAGGAGCTGTGAGAGGTTTAAGAAATTGCCATTTGTTGTCATTTTCATTCAACCTTAAGATTTGGATCACTTTAACAAACATAACCGTATCGTGATAAGGTAATATGAGTTTTAAGAAATCTTCCACATTAAATTTTTGTATATTAAACCTGGAAGAGAAATAAATCATGAATTAATATCTGTTGTAATTCAATAAATGTATGAAGTATGACTCCCTACGCTCAGGGATCATCACACTCATAAAACTTATTATGTAAAAATAGACTTGGAAGCAAGCGAGTAAGCAAACTCGGGAACTTCCCCCCTACTTCTTCACCATCTGAGCGAACATAATGCTCAATGTTGCCCGACACAGCTTAATTAAAATACAAAAAAGTAATTTATATATAATATATGTAATAATAAAAATAATGTATGAAAAATATATGTAATTTATAATACAAATGATATAGGCTGGTTAATCCGAGGACCGGCTGATTTGAGGCTGGATAAGAGACTGTTTTATTATATATGATTTTCATTTTAAATTACATGAATATTGAACTATGAATAAGTTCAATATAAAATGGAAACTTCACCTTTAAATGTGAAAAAGAATAACTGATAAATAGCCTCGGGACTTCTCTTGTAAATTATCATTCTTTCGCAGTGACGGCGCTACGGGGGCTAGGGGGGCATGCGCCCCCCGGCAAGTATCTTTGCCCCCTGGATGCCCCCCCCAATCAGCTCGAAAACCAAATAAAAAAATTTCTAAAATTATTCACTTTTCCTTAAAAAAAATGTAATTTAAGTTTTAAGCTTTTTATTTCAATGTGAAAAAGAAAGATTATTTTTTTAAATTCTTTATTTTAATAAATAAATTTAGTTACTCTCAAGTTTTTGTCAAGTAAATATCTTTCTTTTGTGCCATTATAATGTATGTCATCGAAAAGAAAAAAATATCCGATAACTTTACCAATCGGCCTTCGATGCCGAAAAAGACCTAAATTAAAAAAAAAAAACTTTATTGAGCCCCAATCTAAAAAAAAATTTTCTTCTTCGAGTACAAGTGTAAATCCACCAGCTATGAATCAAGCTCAAGTGATTCAGGAGAAATTGATACTGATTTTGAGAAATTCTGTGCATAGCCAATATCTTTCAGAAAAATTTCTGGGCTTTCCTATTTCTCAGGAGATTGTGAGGAAGCCTGCCAACCAAAACTGAAAATATTTCCCTGTACGTGCTGGTGGTGTGACCAGGGCCGCAGACAGGGGGGCTATATCCCCGGGGCCCGGGCCCATTGCGCTCCCACCTTAAAATTCCAATTAAAAATAATTTTCATGGTTAAAATTTCAATTAAAAAAAACATTTTCTTGCAATTTTTTCCTCAGGGGCCCCGGCCTTTTAACCTCATCAAGTTTGATCTTTTTCACGACTCAGGATAGCTAAAAACGCAGATTTCAGTGGCTTATTTTCAAAAAATTTTCCATATCCCCAGATTCCCCCGGATTTGGCCTCGATAAATTATTGTAATTCTTTGTTTAGGAAATTTTGAAATAACTTTATTTAAATAAATATTGGAAGCTATGTGCTGTTGGAAACTAAATATACGTCTATGTCGATTCGAATCGAAACAAGATTTTCAACCGAAACCGAATTTTGGCTTCAATTTTAGTTTCGACCGAAATCGAAACTTGTTTTAAACTTTTTCTTAAAATTTCCCATACAAAATTCATCTTTTTTTTAGTAAAATTTCCAATTTTTGCTCTTGCGAAAATCATTTGACTTTTTTTTAAGTGCGAGTTTCACTCGACGTTTTTTTTTTAGTATACGAGCATAATCTGTCTTTTTTAAACTCAGGTTTTTGGACAGGACGAAATTTCGGATGAAATTTGGCCGAGACTGGCCGAATCCGAAACTTCTGTCGGTTCCTAAGGTCACACAAAAAATCTGGTGCCACGAGTCACACCAGATTTTTTGTTTCTCTGTTGATGTAGCCTATATATTTATTGACTGCCCCCCTGTTGATAAGTTTGCCCCACCCCTGCCCCCTCACTGAGAATAAGCTAGCGCCGTCACTGTTCTTTCGAGAAAATTTTTCAACTTATTTTCGCACATTTTTGCTCTGATGTTGTCGTTTAGGTGTTTATTGGTGTAACGTTAGCGTAAAACTATCTTTAATGTAGTTTCAAAGAAGTCAAATTGCAAGATCTTGGAGGCCAATTAATCTTTGCATATGCATTATCCAAGTTAAAAGTATCCACTTGAGACCAAAAATAGGCGGGCCTCATTGTTTATGAAAGAAGCCCAGAAATGTAGAAAAATGTGATGAAAAATTAAAAGAAAATTTGAAGGAAAGGTCGAGACAGTCATTTATAGATATTGTTTCACATTTAATGGTAGAGTTTATACTTAAAAAAAAAAAGAGAATTTTTCAGAAGTTTTATTAATTTAATTATTATATTATCTTAGGTATTTGTATTTTTGAAAAAAAATATATATATATATATATATGGAAACATAGATTCTAGAATTAAGTCACGTTGGTTGTTGAAAGTAAATGTCTTTACGTACAATTATTTAGTCGCGGAAACCTTCCAGAGCATATTATATATATATATATATATATATTGCATAGATAAAAAAAAACTCCAAAGTCAAAATGGCTTTAGCGAAATTGATAAAAAAAAAAAAAAATTGAAAATAAATTAAATGTTGGGAAAATAAGGAAAATAAAACCAGCCTCTTTCTTCTCTCTCACCACTTCAATTTATTGCAAATATTTCGGCTCCTATACAGGGGCCATCCTTAGTACAATTATGAATTTTTGAGAGATATTGTCAAAGGTATAATAAGTAAGAACCGACCGAATATTCGGTTTCGGCCTGTTTCGACCAAAAAGTAGCCGAAACTTTCGGCCGGCCGAAACCTGAGTCTGAAAAAATGGAATGAGACTCGCATGCAAAAAAAAAAGGTCAAATGATTTGCACTTGAGGGAGAAAAAAATTTAGAATTTCAAAAAAAAAAAAAGGTAAAATGATATGAGTTTTTTATAGGAAATACAAGTTTCGGTTTCGGTTGAAAATCTTGTTTCGGTCGGACCCTAATAATAAGTGAGAAAAATTGATGGGCTTTTTGTGTCTGGTCGTCCTTTGACAGTATATGATCTAAGAAGAATGACACGAAGCCAATGCGCTCAATTTTTCTCAATTATTTTTACCTTTGACAATCTCTTTCAAAAATTTATAAATGCACTGAAAATGGTCTCTGTCTACGAGACGAAATACTTGTAATAAATTGAAGTGTTGAAAGAGAAGGAGGCTGGTTTTATTCTATTTAGGCCTATCTTCCTAATCTACGATTCCCATCTATATACACTTACTAATTAAATATTATTTAATGAATATGAAAATATGAGTGTACAGTTAATAAAACAATTACATACTTATGAATAAGCCATTCCAATGCTTCATGTGCTGGTTTTAAACGAAAATAAGGTGAGAGTTGAAGAAGAAATTTCTTAATTGATGCGTCCAATTCATTATTGATTTTCTTTGATAAAAATTGTCTTTCCACTGGTGTAGATGTTAAATTAAATAAAGTCTCCTCGAATATTTTAAATTTCGGATTGATTCTAGTGAGATCTTTGAGGGCTTTTGATCCCAATTCAAAAATAACTTCAATATCTTTACTGGCAATTTCTTTACTATCAAAAAGAAGTGAAGGTTTCTTTTTGTCCAAATAAAGTTGAGAGGCTTGTGGCGTTTTAAGCCTTTCTAATTGAACTGCTAATGATGTTGATGCCATATTTAATCTAAAAAAAGAAGAGAAAAATTTGTCTAGATTAAAATAATAATATTAGAGTACAAAAATGAATTAATTATACATATTAATTAAGCATATTGCGCTGGGAAAGGGATAATGATGTTGTAAAGGTAAATATTTGACACGGATGAATGTGGGTATAGATTGAAGTGACTATATTTTTGGAGCGAAATAGGGAACAAAGAAAGAAGGTGTGAATTATAATATATATATATATATATACATCAAAAATTTCGGGGGCTGGCTTCAGAAAGACAGATCTGTCACCTTAAAGAAAGGTCGAATGGTCATCGAAATATAGAGTTGAGTTCAGTAGAATAAAAAGTTTTTTTTTATATACTATGCTTCTGTATTCACTTAGAAAACTAATTCATTCATGATCTAGATCAATGATTCCGAAAGTGGTCTATATCGACTCCCAGGGGTCTGCGAGGACCCACAAGGGGTCCATATAAGCGAAAAAAAGAATTGGGATCTGTGTGATGTAAACGGGACTCCACGATAGCCTATCTCATTATTTTATTTTTTATGGCTATGTAATCACCATTTGGCCATACATTTTAATTTTGACTTTTCATTAATGGAATTAATATATCTCATAACTCTTCATATCTAGTGGACATCAGCTGAGGAGATTTAAGATTATACATGACTATATTGAAACCAAATATTGAAAATTTATTATCAAAGCATCAGGTTTATCGCGGTAACTAAATTTCGGTTTCATTAATATACCGATATATATATATATATATATATATTTTCTGAAGGTTTTTCGGGCCGGGGTGTGTGAAAAGATTATGGGGGGCTGAGTTAGTCGCGTGTTTTTCTTTTCTTTGGTTTGTTTTTATCGCCGAAAGGAGAGCCTCTCAGCCCCCAATGCGAGCTCTCCCCACCCCCTTCAACTTTACCAAAAATATTTTTTTTTATATATATATATATTTTTTATATATATATATATATATATATATTTGTTGGGGGGCGTATCGGAGGGGGGAAGATGGGGGTTTCTGGGGGGTGGAGGCGGGGGGGTTGAGAGATTTTTTCTAAGGTTGGGCCAAAAGAGACGAGAAAAATGGAAATCCCACTCCCAACAGGAATTTTTTTATATATATATATGTAAAAATAAATGCGTGTGTTTTTTCTTATACACCTCACTACAGTTAATCAGTCAAAATACATTTGAAGTGGATGAATATACAAAAATGCTATATGAGCTAAGCAGGGATCTAATCAAAACCGAAAAACATGGCAAGTGGTCTATGAGACAAAATGGTTTGGAGACCTCTGATCTAGATAATTTTAATTTTTAAATCAATATTGAACGAATTGTAATCAAAATACAACCAATGAGAAAAAAAAGGTTTACAAAAAATTAATATACTTGTTGTTGACAATACTACTCCACAAGTTTCTTATTTTATGATTTTTATATATGTATTACTGAGATGATCTTCGTGAGACATTGAATGTGAAAACTAGTCGTTAATTTTTACAAGTGATATTCACATTTTTTTTTATAAATATAATTTTAATAATATCCTAAATAAAAAAAAAAGGATTTTTTTTTTTTTTCAAACGAAAGACAAAAGTAGAATAATTATTATATGAATTATAAAAAAAGCAATGGGAAAGAGATAGAGATAATGATAAAAATATAGTCTTACAACAAATATATAAATCTTCTTAAGAAATTTTCACTATTTTATTATTTTCTTAATATAACACTTAAAAATTATTTTTATAATTCCATGTGGTCATCCAACCTCAACTTAGAAACAAGAATATTCCAGAAAATTTAACTAGCAAGTGGGTTTAAGATAGCAACAAATTTACATTCATGATTCCTTTGTTAAGAAGTTTTTGATGATTTAAATTTGACAAGTTATTGAACCAATTTATTTTAAAAAAAAGTAATAAGCTTATATCACTTTTTTATTTCTCTTACCTCTATAAATGTTAATATATATAGAGAGAAAGTATTGGTTTCATGTCAAAAATTCGATTTAAATGGAGATATACGTTTTGAGGTCCCTTAAATACAAAAAAATCTGGTGTAAAAATTCTCACACAGTGTGGAATTAAATTAAATTGTCCCCATGGGCGTAACTAGGGGGCCTGCACCCCTCCTCAACAAAAAAAAAGACTCGTGACCTCCCCCTAGAAAGCCCCAAGAAAAATTGAGAAAACTATGGATATTTCCAGGCCCACCGGAGGATAGCTGGTCCCATGCTCCCCC
>JAKCPI010012448.1:0-61972 GCA_023213315.1 Euborellia annulipes
TGATAACTTGTTCACTGGACTGACTGCTCTTTTATTTAAATTGTTAAAACAAATCGACGTCGGTCATTTTTAGAAATGAAAATGAATATGGAGTTTTCATATTTTAACATTTCGACCAAGTAGTTTGCATGCCATCCATGAAACGCCTCTAATTAACAACACATGCATAATTATTGTGTACAAGTTCGGAGGGCGTTCATAGCCTAATGGCAATGGATTTTATTAGGCAAATCATTAAACCCCTTAATATTTACATTTTATTTGCTTTGCTAATTTCAAATTAGATACCTACTTGCTTTTATTAAATTTGTTAATTTCAAGATAAAATTTATAAATTACCATATAACTAATAGAGGTCAAAGTGTCAAGGGTTCTTGAATAGTAGTTGATTGGGAAAAATCTGGTGTAACTGGTCGCACCAGATATTTTTGAGTCGACATATATTTAGTTTCCGACAGTACGATACATTCGAGAGATGTAAAATTTATAAGTATGGGAAAATATTTATATTTTGTTACCATAGCAACCATTTTTCATATCTTTCCTATGAAGTTCAAGAATAAATGTTCTTCAACAGTTTTCAATGGCTAAAGAGAGAATATGCATTTGAAAGAGCATCTAAAAAATAATTGATTTTTGAATATTAATCAAAATCGTTTGAGCAAATTTTGAGAAAATCAAAAAATACTGAAGAAGTACATCAGTAAAGTACTAGTAATCTTTGGCCAATTTTGGTCAAAAGCTTCGTGTTACGTTCCAGGGGGGTACCTAACCTAAATACAAAATTTCAATCTACTAGCTCTTTTCGAGATATTTTGTTCATACACACACACAAACAGACCATTTTGTGAAAACCACTTTTTTGGATTCAGGGGACCTCAAAACGTGTATATCCGTCAAAATTTCGACATCGAATTTTTGACATGAATCCAATACTTTCTCTATATATTATACTAGTCGCAAAAGCCCGCCTTCGGCGAAGCCGCGCCTTTCTCAACTTGTATTTAATAATTTCGTTATTATTATTATTTTTTAATAAGACATTTTTCTTTTTAGCCTTAAGCTAGGCATCATCTAAGAGAAGAGAAATTTCAGAATATAGGTTCTTAAATATTTCTTATGTTAATTTATTATATTTCATATATATATTTTTTTAAGAATGGTAATTTACTAAATTTATTATTAATTATATTGTTCTAATTATCATTAATTTTTTTTTGTTTTTCAACGAGTAATTGAATCAATCCTGGTCCTTCTTTTTGACGTAGATTCAATTACTTTTACAAAATGACAAGATCACTTTTATTGGAACAGGGCGCTTAACTTGATTAAATTTTTCATATTCGTTATACATATAAGAAAAAAAAAGATCGAGATTTTCTTTTATAAGGAACAGAAAATTCAGAAATCCTGTTTGTTCTTTTTACTCTCTATAATCAAAAGGTATCTCAATTTCTTCAAAGAAAATGCTGGGTCACAGCCAAAATCTTTCTGTTTAAAATTGTTTAAAAGTCGGTTTCTTAATCCATGGACAAGCCTATGATTAAGGACTTGGCCTTGTAATGAAGAAACATCTTTCACTACTAAATCTTATAAAATATATACCACTCATCATATATCTTCAAAGATATCATTCACAGAAATTTAATTACTTTCCCATTGAACTGGAGTTTTGGAAATTTTTATTTATTATTGAAATAAAAATGTGTTATTTTCATTTTATTTATATTAAAATTTCGATATCACAAAATATTAAAAAGGGTCGAAGCGCCTTTCTTAGGGGCGCGGCTCGCCAAAGTTGATTAAAAAAATTAAATTAAATTCACACTATCATTCTCTCCTTACACTTGAGTGATTAATTTGAATAATGAATTTTTACTCACAATTGTCAGATCAAGTAAATTGATTATATAATTACTATTTTATCCGCTTATAGATATACAATTATGTCATTATTAATGAAATTGATAAATAAATCTTCTAGAAAACCGATTTATTTTTGATTTCTCCACAAATTGCTTTAATATGTTTAATAGGTAATTAAAAGAATGGTAGCTAAAATTATTTCATTTATTGGCCCGCTAGGCTGACGTTTCGGTCTTGACCAAGACCGAACTTATTAACGTTTATCCAGCTATAAAATCCACGTCTTTTAATATGTTTGCATTAATCCAGGATTTTGTTAGCGGGGGCCCGAAAATTTGGAATTAGGAAAGGCGTAGATGCAGTGGCGCATTCAAGAGAGGGGTGGTATTAATGATTAATTATATTTTAGATGCTGACTCAAATTAGCATTAATTGAGTACTTTTCTGAATTCAAGAGCCTTCCTTAACATCTTAACTGCTGAGATTTACTCGACGTTTCGGCTCTCCTTTTGGAGCCATTTTCAAGAGAAAGAAGTTAGGAGGTAATGGTGGAGGGGGATTGTTTACGGGTCGCAGTCTTCCTGGTCCCCCAGGTCAATTTGGTGGATTACTCAGAGGTGTGGATTGGTCTCTGAGAGCTGGAGGAAGGTTGGGTTTGTGTAATTGTGTTCGGTTTAGATTGACTACGGGGCCTCAATCTGCCTACTCACAAGTCGGTGGATTGGTGGATGCCTCAGAGGTTTGTGTTTGTCTCTGAGAAATTGACAGTGGTTGGTTGTGTGTTTGGTTTGGGTTGACTTTGGGGCCTCAATCTGCCTACTCCCTAAGTCGGGGTATATACATGTATATATGGGTCAAAATCAGAGAGGTGAGCATTTTACGTTTTCACAAATATCTGAATATATATATAGTGTGAATAACTATGATATGTTAAATTAAAAAATCTGGTGTGACTGGCGCACAGCACACAACTTTCTCTTACCTTCGGTAATCGAAAGTTGTGTTCTGTGCTTGTCACACCAGATTTTTTGTGTCGAAAATATATTTAGTTTCCGCCAATATATTAGAAATTTAAGATGTTAAAATTATAAACATGGGAAAATATTTATATTTTGTTACCATGGCAACCATTTCTCCTATCTTTCCTATGAAGCACAAGAGTAAAGTGTGCTTCAAACAATTTTGAGGGCAAAACGAGAATATACATTTGAAAGAGCATCTAAAAAATAATTGATTTTTGAATTTTAATCAAAATCGTTAGAGCGAATTTTGAGAAAATCGAAAAAAACTGAAAAAGTACATCAGTAAAGTACTAGTACTTTTTGGCCGATTTTGATTAAAAGCTTATTTTCACGCTCCCGGGGGTGTTGAACTTAAATATAAAATTTCAACCTCCTAGCTCTTTTCGTTCTTGAGATATTTTGTTCACAGACACACAGACAGACCATGTCACGAAAACCACTTTTTTGGATTCAGGGGTCCTCAAAACGTGAAGATCCATCAAAATCTCGACATCGAATTTTTGACATGAATCCAATACTTTCTCTCTATATATATATTAACATATATATAGAGGTAAGAGAAAGTAAAAAAAAATCTGGTGTGACTGGCGCACAGCACACAACTTTCTCTTACCTTCGGTAATCGAAAGTTGTGTTCTGTGCTTGTCACACCAGATTTTTTGTGTCGAAAATATATTTAGTTTCCGCCAATATATTAGAAATTTAAGATGTTAAAATTATAAACATGGGAAAATATTTATATTTTGTTACCATGGCAACCATTTCTCCTATCTTTCCTATGAAGCACAAGAGTAAAGTGTGCTTCAAACAATTTTGAGGGCAAAACGAGAATATACATTTGAAAGAGCATCTAAAAAATAATTGATTTTTGAATTTTAATCAAAATCGTTAGAGCGAATTTTGAGAAAATCGAAAAAAACTGAAAAAGTACATCAGTAAAGTACTAGTACTCTTTGGCCGATTTTGATTAAAAGCTTATTTTTCCGGTCCCGGGAGGTATTTAACTTAAATATAAAATTTCAACCTCCTAGCTCAATTCCTTCATGCTTAAAATTTGAAACACACACACACACACACACGACAGACACACACACAGACAGACCATGTCGCGAAAACCACTTTTTTGGATTCAGGGGACCTCAAAACGTGAAGATCCATCAAAATCTCGACATCGAATTTTTGACATGAATCCAATACTTTCTCTCTATATATATATTAACATATATATAGAGGTAAGAGAAAGTAAAAAAAAAAAAAAAAAAAGGAAAAAGGGGGAAAATTGGCCCATTATGTCCAATTACCCATTTTTTCTAATTTCAAATGGTATAAGCTGTCTGATTTAGAATTTCTTAAATTTCCATTCGTGTTTATTCTGATTTGAATATTTGATTTATAATCGTATTTTTTTTTTTTTTTACTTTCCTATTTAGCCTAGTTTTTCTTGAATCAATAGTTTCCATGTTTAAACTGATATTTATGGAAATTTCTTAAAAATACTACTATTAGGATTTATTATTATTATATTTTTTACTTCAAATTATAAAAAAGTAATCATTTTATTGTTTTTCCCTTTTATTTGAAATTAATTTTTGTTTCTTTTGTTTGAGATCAGGGAGTTTAGTTGTTAATCAAGAGGATCTGACTGAACAGTGCACTTGAAACGCCTGCAGAATGAGTAGTCGAAACGTTGAACAGTATTTATAAAGGACCGTTCTTGTTAGGATAATTTTAAAAAATAAATAAAAAATTTTGAATTCCCCGGGAAAAAATATTAACAAAATATATTATGGAATATGAACAATTTTATTTTTTTTATAATAATTTTGAATTTGTTACTTTAATATTATTTAATATTTCCTAAGTTCATTATTAATTTTTAAATTACCTTCCAACAATAAAATGATAATGTCAATTTTTATTCTACAAATAGATTCTCCAAATATATCTGCTTGTGGTCCATCTATCTATCTTATCTTTGACTTCATACAATTCGCGCGCTGTCTTTTTTTAACGAGACGTTCGTGTTCTATCCTAGTTATTTATAAAATATATCAGTTTATTTTAATAGTGAGTTTGTTTTATTATTTGTGAATTTTACTAATTCTTTAGTGATTTTTCGACAATGTAAGTTTTATTTAAATATTTATTATTATTCAATTACAAATAATCATAAAATAATGACAGTTGGCTTATAACCAATTGACAGATTGCCTATAACCACATTTTTTTTAATTCTATTTATATTATTTTCATTCTATAATTTATTTTATCCTTCTTGTCAGATGGAATTGGCATTATAATTTTTTTTGTTAAATTTCTTGGCATTTTTAAAACCAGTAGGCTAATTACCTTGTAGTTGTTTGATATCAAATATTCGCGACTTTGTTAAATTAAAAATATTAAACAAATGCCCACTATCAAATATTAAGTTATTACTTTGATCCATTATGTTTGTAATAATAGAAGTGTCAAGAGATATTTTTATTTTTATTTACACTTAAATAACATGTTCTATAATCATGATTTATAATTACTATTATCAAATTTTGCAAACTATTTCAATATCTTCGGCAGGCCCCTCATCTAACCACATCGTTTCGTCTCCTTATATATATATATATATATTTTGTGATGCCCTTTTTTCATGACATATTCATTAATTAAAGATAATACAAGCAAAACTTCAAAGCCCCACGTGAAATTACTTGAAATTTCTCTTTACTATTAACCTGAATAGCCGAGATTTAGTTTTATTTTATTTTATAATCTTTGCTGCTGCTCAGGCTATTCAGAGTTTACAATATTTATGTATGTGAGGTGGAAATATCAAAATATCGATGGATTTTCGTTGAATTTTCAACACGTTTGTTTCTCAGGCCTAATCTAGGTTTAGTCCTCGCTATTTACACGATAAATCTACTTTTTCAGCAGCAAAGAGTGTAAAATAAAATAAAATTAAAACTCTTCTATCCATATATATATATATATATATATATATATATATATGAAAATAAATTTTCTTGTGTTGAGTTTCTTTTGTTGTTGAGATTTATTTGACGTTTCGGTTCTCCTTATGGAGTCTTTTTCAAGAATGTGCTATTAAGAAGTAAAGGTGAATGTGGATTATTTTCGGGGTCGTAGTCTTGTTAGTTCCCAGTTCCAGTTCTTATCAATGGAGGTCCCAAATATATATATAACATAAATTTAGCATAAGTTTGACTACAAAGATTTCATGGGCTTTTCTACTTTCCGACAATTTCTGTCAGCAATATTTTTGGGAAAATATAGATTCATCAAAAACCAATCTAAACGTTTATTTTTAATATGATTAACTTATTTCCTTATTTTTTTATAAGAAAATGGAAATCTTTCTGCAAGTTCTCTTCTTCTAATACACTACGAATGTTTCTTTTAAATATTTTTCAAATTTATTTTTAAAACAATGAAATAATCACATGCTAAAACCTGGAGGTGCTTTCATATTAACTCTCACTGTATGTTTCTTGTGATCTCTACTTTTTTTGAATACAGTTTAATCAATAGATTTCACTTTCAAATAACGTCAACAAATCTATCGATCAGTGCAAAAATTAAAAAAAAAAAATGCTCTTGTTAATCATTCCCATATTACACACTTTTTATAGATTTTATACATGGAATAATTAATCATATAGGCTATTCAGTTATATTCAATGAATCTCTAACATACTCCTAAAAAGGAAATGTCATACGTTATAAATATCCTTTCAATCGAATTTGTTTTTCACGTTTTCACAGACTGACAGACACAGACACGCATTTAAAAAAAAAAAAAATTGGGGGAGGAATCAAGAGCACATGCCAATTTTTTACATGAAATCCTATATAAATGAAGTTTTTTGACCAATTCAGGAGTGGTTCGCATGACACAGGCATCTAACTCTGCATTTGATTCGTATAACAAAAAACCTAATTCGCTCTTATCTGGATTAAATGTGATGATAATACTTCTCTTTATTATAATGATAAACGGTAAAAGTGAATTTAATTCAAATTTTATGACTTTTTAAAAGTTTATTTTTTTAAAGTTAGTCTATATAGACAAGGTATTATAAATTTCATGTTGAAAACAATTGACAAATTAGTGGCAGAGGTGGTGTGTGTGTGTGTGAACTCTATTCTAAATTTAAACAGTCGAGAGGTTTATTTTTATAATTTTCATAATAGTTATTTTAGAGCCGTCATTATTGCTCGTTTCAAGTAGAAATTTAATTTGAACCACTCCATTCGTGAAGAAAATAAACAAAACATTTTGTTTTATTTTTTCTGTTTTGTATATATATCATTTTCCTAGAGCTGCCGAAATGTCTAGCTTGCGTATTTTACACTTTACTCGAGGTCAAAACTCCTGAGACATGGATTAGGACAGTTTGTAGACGGTGTGACGTTTTTCTTCAAAGGATTTCGCGGCCATGGCCAAAACAGACTACGAAAATAAAACGTTACGTAGCTGGCGTAAGGCCATGCATACTCTTTTATGTCCGAGGTCGCACCATTTCATCCACTCATTTTATTGTCTTCTTGGTGGAATGCGCCGGGTTAATTGCCTCATATTAATTTATTCACAATAATAAATTATTTAAATTTTGTTAAAAAATTAAAAAAACATTTTAATTTGTTTTTGATTCTTGATTAAACTTACATCTCTAGTTTTATATATATTTATATCGAAATTCATTCGTCATTCAACAGCTGGGACGTATTGACATTTACATTATATTTAATTTAAATGCCGATATTTTTGCTTTATATTTTATTTTTAGCAAACCGCTTCTGAAATCTGAATGAATAACAGTTATCGTAGGTAGTCTATATATATTAATTGACAAATGACTGAAGGAAATCCTCAACATGGGCGTAACTAGAGAATTTGGCAGGGGGGCACCCCCTAGTTACGCCCATGATCCTCAATCTCATTCATAAACAAGCAATTAGGATTGATTATTTGATCGTCACTTTCTTTGAAATACTTTTGCCAATTCATTATTTCGTTATAGGTAGAAGAAAGTATTGAATAAAGAGAAAAATTCCATACATTTTATCATATTAAAAGTATATTTTATAAATTTTTATAGATTAAAAATATTTCTCATTGCTGTGAATTAATTTGCCAAAAAAATTTAATGCTTTGGAATTTTTATTATATAAAAACTTTCAACACTTTTTTTTTTTATTTTTATACAATATTATAGTTAAATTAATATCTACTAAATGAATATAATATTAAATGGAGAGCAACACTCTGCCCCTTATCCATTTCATTTGTATTAGTCAAGGTTTCCCGCAAAGCAAACCGCATTTTATTTGATAAAGGAATCGTTTAATGTGAATTGTGTCATTCAAATGGAATAGAAACTAGTTTGTATTTCAAATATTTGTTACCTTTTAAAAAAGCAAAATTTATCTATATTAGGCTTATAGAATGGTTTATATACAAGTAGTTATCAAGCAATCACACAAGTACTTGACTTTATTTTTTATTTATTCCCCCTCGACCAAACAGGTGAAAACATTATTTCGGGCGCGAGAGTCAGTTTTCGCTTACATTGGATGAAAATATTCTACCCATCTCCACTTTGAACTTATCTTCAAATGTTCATTGAGAAAATTTGGGCTAGATCCCCATTGATTCAGCTTGAAAATGTCTTTACATTTTATTTTATATATATTCTGTATCTGAGAACCTAAATGATTACCCCGCCATGCCTTTTCTCATGTGATTAATTCATTGTTTAACATTAAAGGAGCAGGCAGCCTGGAAATAAGTCTCTATAAAATTAAACTCAAGAGTACTGGAGAAAGTTTCGGCTTCAATTAGATAATGCCATCATCCTTTTCGATGACATTATCTCATTGAGGCCAAAACTGTTGTTATGGGGGTTGCGAGACCAAAGGGCATAAACCCAGAAATAAATAACCCGAGCAAAATTGTTGAATTTGGAAATTATTTTTAGATTTATTCAGCTAAATTAAATTAAGTATGATAGCAAATATTTTTTTTTTAACATTCACTCACACATACACAGTCTTTTCGGCAACTTAGGCCATTTAAGACTTTAAACAATACCCGTTATTATGAATATACGTATTATTGGGGTCCAGGCATTCTTATTTAAGCCATTTGGTATCCAAATGAACCCTCGACCCATGGTATACAAGGCAGACGCGCTACCAACTACGCGAAGCCGGAGGGCGGATAGCAAATTTATATTTTCCAATATAAAACACGGCCGATCTAATTCTTTCTGGGTTCTTGCTTATTTCCTGGCTACATCCTTCATTTATTGTTAACAGAGAGTTTTATTTTACCCCTTTCTCTTTTTTATTTTTTATTTAATTTTTTACCGTAAATGTAAATTGGCGAAAATTTGTTTAGTATTGAGGTATTGATTGGTTAACTCTGTAGCAGCTGTCGATATCCTCACATGTCACACAGTGGCACATCATTTATTGATTGGCGTCCCAACAACTTGAATTTATCATTTAATTAAACGTTTTGAAATAGTCATATATATACTCATATAATGAGATAAAGAGAAAATTAATGAAATCAACAATTGCAATATGATTTATATTATAATAGTTCAGTTCAGTAAAATGCTTTGTGATATTGTACATGAATTTATACCACAGGCCCCAGAAAGAGTGGCCGAAACTTCCTTATTCAAATTCAACACAGTTTATCCGAAATCAAGAATTTTATTTTCTCTATCGGAATTC
This sequence comes from Euborellia annulipes, assembly GCA_023213315.1. NCBI lineage: Eukaryota > Metazoa > Arthropoda > Insecta > Dermaptera > Anisolabididae > Euborellia > Euborellia annulipes. The sequence continues at coordinate 9,648 of JAKCPI010012448.1, forward strand.
TCTTCTATGTTTAAAAGTTATCATTAGAGAAAATTTATCATATTTAAAAAAAAAATAAAATAATTACATGAGAATACGCAAGGGGATTCTACTAGAGGCGGAAAAAACTCCAACCAGTCGATTTAATTAAAGTAAATACTAATTGTCACTAGTCATCATTTTGGGAGAGTATTACCACACCCCCGAACTCGTTTGACCTCTTCTCTTCAGTCATTAGTGTCAGACGTGACACTTTGTTGTTACTCTGAGGAGTAACTTTCATGGGAAAGAATCTCCGTTTCCTTCTTCAGGAGGAGGCATCTCAAATAGAGCTGGATAATTTTTTTCCATGAGGTGAATTTGAAACTCGAGCTATCTTTAACTCAGGATTATAAGCTTAACTGCTTCATTCCCTCGGCTAATCGTCTCCTCTCCTCTGACTGTTTTATTGTTTTTAGAATTTTTAACGAGAAAAGCTTTGTTGAAAAGATTTTCATCTTTTTTTTTGATAAAAACAATGAAATAATCACATGAGGAAAGGCATGGCGGGGTATCATATAGGCCGGAGGGATTAGCCGAGGGGAAAGTAGTTAAGCTTATTATCCTGAGTTGAGGACAACTTGAGTTTAAATCCTCCTCAAGGCAAAAAGTTATTCAATTCTATTTGACATGCCTTCTCCTGAGGAAGAAAACGGGCACCCACCTCAGTATTATTCCCATGGTTACATGTCTGCCCCTTCCTTCTATATTTTCAACAGGCGTCAGACCATGCGACGGGCCTGCCTGTTTTATTTCTTCCAGTCGCAAATAACCCATTCCGTCGACCTCTCACTGCGTGAAAAAGGTTAAGAGAGAAGAAGGTTCTTATTAGTTTGTTGCTAGGTCAAAGAGAATTTGTTTATTGAGATATTTATTTCACAAAGATTTTTTTTATATATATAAAAACACTTCCACTTTTTATCTCATTCCCACTCACACTCACACACACATTTATATTTATATTTTATACTGCATCTCTTTGTTTTACTGTTAAATGTAAAGATATTAAGAAATACTTGATAACTAATTGGTATCGATTCTTTTCTTCTGATACCTCACTGGTATCGATACTTTCCTTTCGATACGATATCAAGTACAAGTATCGATACTTTTTTTCGATACCATATCCCTACTCGTCTTTAAAAAACTTCGAGTACTACTACTTTACTGATGTAGTTTTTTTTCAATTTTCTCAAAAAAAAAAAAAAAATAATAAATACCCGAGCTCCAGCTCGGTCAACCCGGAACTTATTTATAATATCTACTGGGGGTCCAGGCATTTCTATTTAAATGCTTAAATAAAATGATCGGACTGCCTGGGGTCCGAACCCGCGACGTTCAGTATAGAAGGTAGGCAAGCTACCAATTACACCTAGCCCGAGGGCATTTCACAAAGATAAGTCTTACAAACATTATACATATTGAATATTTATATATAAAATTCTCTAAAAATCAAAATTGAATTAATTACCGATTTCTCTCTTGTCGCTAGATTTTTATTAAAAGTTATTAAATTCTAATTTGAATGAAAATTAAAAAGAAGTCAAACGTGATTAAAAAATATTGATTTACAAAATGCTGAATTATTTCTCTCGCTTTTATAAAATCTAAAAAAAAAAACATCTCTTAATCACGAGGGATTTTTTTCTTTACTCGTTAACGAATGCTTTTAATCAAGATCTTTCAAAAATGAAGTATTCGCCTTATCTATTCTTTTCAATCATTTTTTCCTGCTTTTTTTTGTAGATCATAATCTCTGAAATAGCAACACTAAGCAAGCAAGCTTGTTTTATTTTTCCACCGAGGTTGATTTGCATGCGCTAAATGCGAATCGTTAATAGACTGAGGATAGATACGTGGCTCTCCATTTATCTGCAATTTACCGCGAAGAAAGGGCTCAAGGCCCGATGGGCTAAAAGGCGGTATTTAGGGATTGGGCTCCGTGACTTTAGATGAGTTTCTATTTAGATTCCTCTTAGGATAAATCTCTTTAGAACCAAACAAGCTTTCGTGATTCGTTTAGCGCTCGCTCTATTTTCGTCATTTTCATTTTATTGGTGATATAAGTACTTTTTATGTAAATTAAAATTTTTATATGTTTTCTTTTAGTTATTTTTTGTCATCTTCGTTTGACCTTTAAAGAAAATTCTTTAATCCCTACTACTTGAATCAGGGTTGGCCAACAATTTTTTTTCATGCCTGAATTCAAATGCGCATAAAATTCAATCTTGCCTACCCTCAAAAAAATATCTTTGCAGAAATAATTAGCCTAATTATCCGAGCCTGTTAATTATCAATATAAATTTGATTAAATTATAGTCTTTTTTTATTGAACAACTTTTGGTGCATAGTTTTTTTTTTTTGATGGAAAAACATTCACACTTTTTTCTCATTCACACTCACATTCACACAGTCTTTTCGGCAACTTAGGCCATATAAGACTTTAAACGATACTCGTATGTTTATTATATCTATTGGGGGTCCAGGCATTTCTATTTAAGCCATCTGGTATCCAAATGTCTTAAATAAAATCATCGGACTGCCTGGGGTCCGAACCCGCGACTTTTGGTATACGAGGTTAGCACGCTACCTCCTACACCAAGCCCCGAGGGCCTTGGTGCATACTTAATTTCATTCACATAGTTCGTCAATACGAAAATCCCCCCTTTATTTTTTGTTTAAAAAAATTGTGATCTACTAGATAGAATTCTCTTTTCAAGTTAATTAAATTAATTAATTTTTTTTTTTTTAAGATCCATTTTGACCTTTCTTTTTGCATGATGTTAGAAAATTCTTTATCTTTTCTCATGTCACCTTAAAAACAAATTTTATGTAATGTTCAATAAATTTAGTTTCGTGCAAGGGTGAAGTTAGTTATCTCCTGAGAGTTTTTTTTTTTTTTTTACGTTATCTGATTTAGAAATTAGATTAGGTACTATTTGTTGTTAGAATTGTGAAATTACCGTATTTTTGAAAGGTAAACTTATCTTCTAAACTTATACAGTATATAAACAAGTGGTAAAGCCCGCCTTGGTGGCCTTCCCCTGGACGCCCTTGTTCCCAAACTGTGCGCCGCGGTTGTTCTTTTACGTTAGTGCGCCGTGAAAATTTTTTTATACAAAATATTATTAATATATTATATTAATAATATTTTGCTGCGCTGAATTCCAAATGAAGAAAAACTATTAGTACCATAAGGTTTGGGCTGAGATTTGACATGGGGCGTCCCGGAAAAATTCTGATATATGAAGGGCGCCCGAAGCCGAAAAAGTTTGGAACCCCTGGTTTAAAATATTTTATTTTTCAATTACAAACCGAAATTAAAGTTCAAATTCCCTTAGCCACTAAAATTCTCTAGGTAAAGTAAGATTTTTCAAAAATATTTTAAAAATTTAGATATTATTTTAGAAAAGATTTTAAAATCACCTTTGGGGGGTTAACTTTTAATCGTGATTTAATTGTCTTTCTAAACCACAAAATGTCCCCTAAAGTCTCTGCTCTCCCTGCAGAGAAACCAATTAAGACGCGGTCAGGCTTATCCAGTTAAAGCCGAACTTGATGCAATTAAGTGAAATAAAATTAATTTTCTTAATTATTTATACTTTCTTTTTCATTAGTGCTGGTCAATTTCACTATCGTCAAACTTAATCCTGATTAATCACACTAATTATTATTTTGAGCTGAATTTTTATTACTTGAAGAAAAGAGTATATATTAATTTAGAATAACTAAAATAAAATGATTTTTTATGTTGTTTATAAACAAGGAGTGAAAAAAAACTTATTGAAATAAATAAATATATTATATATATATAAAAATAAAACAACATTTTTAAAGAATTTAATAGTTTTGAGTTACAAAATGATTTTGGTGGGGGGGGGGCGAAAGAGAGCGCCTCGAAAGTTCGGGATTGGTGGCCCCGAGCAATCAGCGTGTGGAACCTCCCCCGGAAGTCATCCGTATATTGTATCTAAAAATTTATTAAATAAAATTCATATCCATAAATGGCCTCAATAGCCGAAAGGGTTTTTTTTTTTTAAACATTCACACTTTTTTCTCATTCACACTCACACTCACACACACATTCATACAGTCTTCCGAAAGGGTTTAAAAAGAATGATTTCGAGTATTATTTATTATTATGAGGAGGCTCGTGGCTAATCGGATAAGCTGCGTATTTCGAATCTAGAATTGCTATACAACTCGGGTTCAAATCCCACTTGCAGTGAAAATTCTCAAACATTGCCAATGTCTCCTCCGTCTCTCTGTAATTGGAGTTAATCTCTGTTGAGAGATGGGAAAATTAAAAAATAAAAATTATAAACAATAGAATCTTATTTTACCTTAAGAAGAATAGACTTTCAAAATGAGGTTTGAATTTTATTGATGAAAATTATTTCCGTATTTGCAAAGCCTCGATTACGGATTTAGAACAGAATTGGGCCTAACAGGGCAGAAAATATCCGCTCAGTCGATAAAATATTTAAAAAATACAAAGTCCTCTTTTAAACTATTTTCGGACATCTTTATTTATTTATTACTAAATTTTGGGCGATATATTGATTAGGTTTCTTATTTATATAAATTTTAAACATTGTTTATTGTTGTTGGTTTGGCGTCAAGTCATTTTCAAAATGGTCCTAAATGTTAACAGCTGGTTTCATTTCATCTCTTTATTTATGTAACCTTTTGTATCTGAGGCTATTTGGTCCAGGTATAGTAATTGGGTTAAATGGCAAGATAAATGGCCACCGAATTCTAACTAACGATAAAATATGGAAGCAGATAGCAAGGTGATGATTCTCTACGGTATTAAAAACTTTCAAATTTGACTTTATTTAAATAACGACATCATTTGACCATTATAAAATGATGAGCATTAAATAATACTGATAATTAATATTTTATTTACAAGCATTATTTTGTATATAAAATTCATTAAAATTTTTTAAAATATATTTACAGTCTTACCAGGGGCGTATATAAAAATTTTTTTCGGGGAGGGGGCCTGAACTCAAAAATTTTTCTGCGGAAAATTTTTTTTTTAAAGAAACTAAATTTTTTCCCACGAAATTTTTTGCGGAACGTTTTTTCTTTTGCGGAACCAAAGTTTTCCATCCTGCGGAAAAAATTTTTCTTCAGCCGTGAAAATGATTTTGCCTTTTTACTTTCTCGTATAGAGAAAGTTATGTAATCGTAAAAAAATTCGACTTCGAGATTTTGATGTTTCTCCACGTTTTAGACCTCCCTGAGTCCAAAAAAACCATTTTTGGCATTATGTCTGTGTGTGTGTGTGTGTGTGTGTGAACACGATTGCTAAAAAACCAAAGCAGCTAGATCGATGAAATTTGGTATATGCTCCTTACACTAAAATTGTAGATTTCTATCAACTTTTGGAGTAAATACGTCACTTGGAAGTAGTACTTTACTTAAAAAGTTTTTTCCAAAATTTGGAAATTTTCAATTTTTTTGTTATATTATGATAAAATACTCTATTTTAAAAAGTTTTTTATTCTTTGACATTTTTTCGAAAACTGAATAGTTTTTGAAATAATCAAAGAAGAAATAGAAAATATTCGTTAATTTTGATAAAAAATCAAAACAAAATCATACAGGTGTCATTAAAAAAAGGGTAAATATAAACAAATGAATTTGTGAAACAAATGAATTTGTTTATATTTGCCCTTTTTTTAATGACACCTGTATGATTTTGTTTTGATTTTTTATCAAAATTAACGAATATTTTCTATTTCTTCTTTGATTATTTCAAAAACTATTCAGTTTTCGAAAAAATGTCAAAGAATAAAAACTTTTAAAATAGAGTATTTTATCATAATATAACAAAAAAATTGAAAATTTCCAAATTTTGGAAAAAACTTTTTAAGTAAAGTACTACTTCCAAGTGACGTATTTACTCCAAAAGTTGAAAGAAATCTACAATTTTAGTGTAAGGAGCATATACCAAATTTTATAGATCTAGCTGCTTTGGTTTTTAGCAATCGTGTTTACACACATCCAGACGTAATTCCAAAAGAATATACGAGAAAGTCTCGGGGAAGTCAATCCCCATATTTTTATTAGAGACACGAAATAAATTTTTGCCGCCCTGCGGAACATTTTTCCTTTTCCTTTTCTATCCTGCGGAAAGATTTTTCCCGGCGGAACTGTATTTTTTCGCGCTGCGGGGACGTTCAATCATTTTGGGGGGGGGGGGCGAGTCCCACTGATGTCTGTATAACCCTATATATATATTGTATTAATATAATGATCTTATATATTTGTATATGTATTTGGAAAATTTCGGGGGAGCCCGGGCCCCCTCGCTCCCTCCCTCCCTTATATTCGCTCCTGAGTCTTACCTAGCATAGTCGGCCTTCATTAACTAGTCTTTTTTGAAAATTTCCAATAAAATTTTTTTTGTTTAGGTATTGGTGTATATTCTTTAGTAACTAGAAATTTACCATTAGATGCCAAAAGGTTCCTGTCCCGGCTATTTATTCTGCTACCAAAACAAAATATACAATTATATATATACGCATACCATATATATTCCATGAAAAACTGGACTGTTCTTCCTCTTTTTATTTTTGAATACAACAGCTATCTCAAACTCCTTAGTTGGAAAGCCGGCCTCAAGACTCATTTTTGTCTTTTTTAGTTTCGCCCAAGACTTATTTCTAACTTTCATTTGACTAAGTAATTTGGAATTTTAGAAGTGTTGGATGTTGAGTTCTAGCTTTTGTTTTGAGTTCATTATATTAATCCACCAAAAATAACGATTTTTATTTTTTGGTTCAGCTCCGAGTCTCTTCTTCTCCGACTCTTTAATATTGTATTGTCTAAAAAAAAAAAAATTCATGATTTAGTTCCAGTTTTTGATCTGACAATAAATACGAGTTTTACCATTAAAAGTCGTGGATTTTTTTAGAAAATATTAGGACCTATATTGATTCAAGTTTAAGACATCCTAGTTACCGCTCTCTTAAGATCTTATTTTAAAGGTCATTGACAGGATTAATTTTGATAAGTGTATTTTGCTTTAAAGTGATAGTCAAGTTCATGTCTAGAAAAACACGATCAGTGTTGAACCCTCTTAATTAACTAACTATTCATAATATCGAACGCTAATTGGGGATTCGAAATCATCGTTGGTATATATATATATTCTAACTAGAATAAATTTGTTAGTTTATTACATGTGCATAGAAAGAAAAAAATCAGTAGATGATAATTTATTTCACAACAAAATTAGTACCCACTAATCACTTTGATACATATAACTGTACTGTCTATTAGCTGAAGATTAAAAAGATTTAATTAATGAATAAATCATTTCATTTCTAAAAATCCTTCCATGTTCCAACAAAAACATTTATAATTAAAAACAAATAATGAATCAATGAAAATATGAGTTTTTTTTACTTTCTCTTACCTATGTATATATGTAATATATATATATATTACTTTCTATTACCTATGTATATATGTAATATATATATAGAGAGAAAGTATTGGATTCATGTCAAAAATTCGATGTCGAGATTTTGATGGATCTTCACGTTTTGAGGTCCCCTGAATCCAAAAAAGTGGTTTTCGCGACATGGTCTGTCTGTGTGTGGGTGTGTGGGTGGGTGTGTGGGTGTGTGTGTGGGTGGGTGTGTCTGTGTTCAATTTTAAGCATGAAGGAATTGAGCTATGAGGCTGAAATTTTATATTTAAGTTAAACACCCTCCTGGACCGGAAAAATAAGCTTTTAATCAAAATCGGCCAAAGAGTACTAGTACTTTACTGATGTACTTTTTCAGTTTTTTTCGATTTTCTCAAAATTTGCTCCAACGATTTTTTTTTAAATTCAAAAATCAATTATTTTTTTAGATGCTCTTTAAAATGTATATTCTCATTTTGCGATTGAAATCTTCTGAAGACCACTTTACTCTTGTATTTCATAGGGAAGATAGGAGAAATGGTTGCCATGGTAACAAAATATAAATATTTTCCCATACTTATAAATTTTACATCTGAATTCAAATGTTCCGTACTGTCGGGAACTAAATATATGTCGACACAAAAAATCTGGTGTGACAAGCACAGAACACAACTTTCGATTACCGAAGGTAAGAGAAAGTTGTGTGCTGTGCGCCAGTCACACCAGATTTTTTTTTAAATTTCTGTTATGGCTGCTTTTTACAAACATTATTAATATTTATTTCATTTGTAAACCATTCTTGTCAAATTAATTCTACATTCTCATTCACACTCACACTGTCTTTTCGGCAACTCAGGCCATATAAGACATTTACGATATCCGTTATTAATTTACATATATTGGGGGTCCTGGCATTCTTATCTAAACCATTTGGTATCCAAATGGGTTAAATAAAATCATCGGACTGCCTGGGGTCCGAACTCGCGATGTTTGGTATACGAGGTTAGCACGCTAACCTCTACACCAAACCCCGAGGGCTAATTCTACATTTGAATTATTAATTTTTTTTTTTTTTTTTTTTTTTTTTTTTTTTTTAAATAAAATATTTGGAAATTTATAAAATAATTATTCAAACATAGTGCGATGGAAGGGGGGCGGGAGTTGAATTCATAAATACGTTTTGAGTTCTTCATTTTCTCTCGTTATTAATTAATCCAAGCAGATTATTGATTGAGGGTGGAAATTGCTATACCAACAACAATAACTAACAGGATTATTGCTTAATTCTGTTAAATTTCCGAATAACTTATACCGAGAGTCGGTTACTTATTAAAACAATAAATCATTTCTCATTTACAAATAAACGTTGCGGTGAGATGCATTATTTATTTATTTAATATATTAAAGGTGTGTCTTTTCAGAATGCTTGTGTCATAAAATAAGAAAAAATTCATTTAATAATATACCTCTCGCAATATGAAACAGGTGGTCTGTCATACCATGTAGAGTATCATTCTTTATATGGGGAATATAATAAAAATATTTTATAATCCAAACAATCTGGCATTACTGTTTCTCTTTTTTTAATACAGATTAGCCTTAAGGGCTTAATGAAATAAAAATACGATAAATTTATTCTATTTTATTTTGATAAAAAAAAATAATAAAAATTGAAACGTGGAATATATAAAATTCAAAATGTTCATAGACCAACAAAACACATTTACCTGAAACCGTTTGTTGAAATTTTATGAAATTTAGGGATTTGTTTATTTCGTTGTTTAGGCAGCCGCTAAGGCGGCATTTTTTGAAATTCCAACTCTAAGCGATAGTAGGTAGCGTGCCTACCTCCTATACCAAACGTCGCGACGTAGCTCAATTCCTTCATGCTTAAAATTTAACACACACCCACAGACAGACCATGTCGCAAAAACCACTTTTTGGACTCAGGGGACCTCAAAACGAGAAGATCCATCAAAATCTCAGCATAGAATTTTTGATGCTCCCGAGTCTGGCGTAGTAGGTAGCGTGCCTACCTCGTATACCGAACATCGCGGGTTCGGACCCAGGCAGTCCGATGATTTTATTTAAGCCATTTGGATACCAGATGACTAAATAGAAATGCCTGAACCCCAATATATATATATTCATAATAACGGTTATCGTCTAAAGTCTTAAATGGCCTAAGTTGCCGAAAAGACTGTATTGTGTTTAATTTAATTTTATGAATATTTTATTCTTTTAAAATTACATGTATACATTAGTTGTTACATTTGATTTCATCTTGTTGACCGCTGACCTCGAGGGAGCCCCCCTCTCTATCAGTTTTACTTATTTAAAAAAAGCCGTTTTCTCTTAAGGAAAAAATCTTTTGGGAAAAACCTTCATGTCCTTTTGATTATAAAAATAAAAAATAAAATTAGCAAAAATAATATAAAAAATTAAAGGTCTGTATATGCGGTCTGTTTGGTCAGTCTAAATGGTAGATGTCCGATATTAGGTCATTTGGGTGAGTCAATGCCTTTTGTTTAAATTTTTGTTTTATGTTGCCCAAGTATGTCATTAAGTCGGTCATGTCCAGTCCAACTTTAATTTCTTCATTGTAAATTCCTGGCGGAGGGTCAGCTATTAGTCTTAAAATTTTGTTTTCAAATTGTCTTATTCTTTTTATATTTGTCCTGCATGTCATGTCTGTCCAAATTACAGCTCCGTACGTCAACAGTGGCCTTATCATAACTTTGTATAAAATCAGCTTTTGGTCCGTGGGTAAGGCGCTGTTTCTATTAAGAAGGGGCCAAAGCAAAGCAAGGGCGGCTCTCCCTTTTGTTATGATCAGGCTACAGTGTGGGGACCAGGTTAGTCGTCTGTCTAGAGTCATTCCTAAGTATTTCAAAGTCCGTTGCCAGTTAAGTGTAGTGTTTCCAACTTTAATATTTGAATGTAAATATTTTCGTCTTCTTGTTACAAGTAAAACTTCACTTTTGTCCGTGTTTATGCTTAGTCGCCAGGTTTTAAAGTAGTTCAGCAGTCTGTCAGTTGCGTCCTCTAGTCTGTTTCTGAGACATTTGTAATTCTTATGTGAATAAAATAGAAGGATATCATCTGCGTATTGCCCAATTTGTACAAATGGGTCTTGGGGCAAATCACTTGTGTATATCGCATACAGTATAGGAGAGAGAAGGGCTCCCTGAGGTACCCCGGCGTTGATCGGCATCCATTCTGAAACTTCATCTTCCACCTTCACTCTAAAGGATCGATCTTCTAAAAAGCTGTATATCAGGTTGATCAGCGGTGAGGAATAACCGAATTTGCAGAGCTTGTATATTAGCGAGAGGTGGTCTACGCTGTCGAAGGCCTTTTGTATGTCCAGGGAAATTATTCCTGTTGCTCTTTTTGATGCAAGGTGGGATTTGATATATTTTGTTACTCTGGCAATTTGGTGGCAGGTGGAATATCCTTTTCGAAATCCAAATTGAAATTTCGGGAGAATCTTGAGCCTCTCTGTTTCATTCTCTAACCATATGAGTATGAATTTCTCAGCCAGTTTGCTTACGATTGTTAAAAGACTGATAGGTCGATAGTTTACAGGCAATGTTGGATCTTTTCCAGGTTTCCTTATAGGGATTATTTCTGCTTTTTTCCAAGTTGCTGGAAAATGCTTAAGCTCCACCATGGCTTGAAACATTCTACTTAAGTATAGAATTGCTTTACCGGGTAGATATTTAATAAGCGCAGGCATTATTTTGTCAAATCCAGGAGCTTTTTTACTTTTGATTGTTTTGATTGCTTGTTTAACTAATCCAGGTTTGATAATTTGAGTTGGATTTACTTCTTTTTCAATTATATATTTTTCAATTTCAAAGTTCAGTATTTCGTTTGATATAATTTTTGTTTGTTTATTTGTAAATTGTTCTTTGTAAGATGTTGCTATTATTCCAGCTTTTTTCTTTTTATTAAATATCAAACCGTTTTGAGTTTGTAGCGGGCTAATATTTTCTTTTTTCCTTTTCAATTTTTTTGCAAATTGCCATAAGGAGTTTTCTTTTGTTGTTAAGTTTTTAATTTTTTTGATCCATTCTTGTTGCCGCCATATTGCTATTTCTTGTTTTATTATTGAGGTTAGTTGATTCATTTTGGTTTTGTTTTCAGGATTCCTATGTCTATTCCAAGCACGTCTTTCACCATTTTTTTCTCTTATAAGGTTTAATATTTTTTCAGGGATGCTTTGCCAGGAGTGGCGCAAGATTTTCTTAGGGATAGAAGCTTCAGCAGATTTAATTATTGCTTCGCTTAGTTTTTGTGTTGCCAACTCTAGCTCTCCTTTTGTAGTGATATTAGGAATGTCAATATTTTCACAAATTTTTTCTTTGTAACATTTCCAATTTGCCTTACTTAAATCGAACGCTTTGTTAGTTTTACATGTAACTTGGGTTCTCAATCGAGTTACCACCGGATTGTGATCCGAGTCTAGGGCATGCCAGCTCACGGCGGTCGCGTCTATTCTAGGGAATCCTTTTAGCAGGGTTAAATCTAGTGTGCTTGGGTTATGCTTGTTATGCCTTGGGTAGAATGTGGGTTCATCTGGATAAATTATGTTAATATTTTTTTGCATGCATAGCTGGAAAAGAACCTTTCCGTTTGAGTTTCCTTTCGGGCAGTTCCAATATTGATGTCTTGAATTGAAATCTCCAGTGATGATCACCTGTTTGTTCAATGATAGCAATTTTGATAGCGTTTCACTTTCTAATGGTGTATGTCTTGAGGGAGAATTATATATACCTAGAATCAGTATTTTTCCTGTGGGAGAGTCAATTGTGGCCGAAATTGCTTCTAAATGGCCGAGATTATTTAATGGGTGCTTAGTGGGGTTTAAATCTTTGTGAATAGCAAGAAGTACCCCTCTAGCCGCTCCTGAGCCATCTTCCCTAAAAATTTCATAATTGGGTATAAATATTTTCTGATCAGATTTTAGCCGAGTTTCTGTTATTATAATTATTTGTGCATTTCTTTTGCCCGAGAAGTCTATAAGTTCAGCTAATTTAGATTTGATACTGTTAGCGTTCCAATTTAATATATTTAAGGAGAGTTTGTTATAAGCCATTTAGGAGCTTAAGTCCCTCCTCCAGGAATATATTTAATTTTTCATTTGTACTCTTAGCAGATTTTAGAGCTTTTAATATGTTAATTATTCCTCTGATAAGATTAACAATTTCTAAATCTTTAAAAAGCATTGTGAGCTCTTTAAATTCGTTTATGAAGGAATTGGTGGTTTCCTTTTCTATATTTATTCCTTTTCCCCAGGCACTAGTAGCGGGTTCGGATGTTTTACTAACCTGGGATAATACAGGGAAGTTATTGGAATCTAGAGTGGAGACACCTGGTTTTTGATGTTCTTTACTCGTATTTTTTAATTGTTTTTTATCGATTTTTGTATTTTCCCTAATTTTAATTGCATACTGTATTACAGGACACTCTGAGCTATTTGCCCAGTGTGGTCCTTCACAGTTTCCACATTTGACGCTTTTATTGGTGCATTCATTGTTTTTGTGTTGCCCTGAACATTTTATGCATTTTTCGTTATCAAAACAATGAGAGGATGTATGATCGAATCTCAAACATCTCAAGCACTGGACATATTTGGTTTTATTTTGGTATTTTTCCCATTTGACTAATGTGTAGACAAGGGTTTTAATTTTGTAGATGGTTTTAATATCAGTTCCCGGGGCAAACATGATAATAAATTTAGGTATATATTTTCCTGTTATTTTATTCTTTAGCTGGATAATTTTCCTAACTTCATGACCAAGCATTTTTAATTCATCCAAAACATCATCTGGGGTAATTCCTAAACTTAGGCCCTTAAGTACCACTTTGACTAGAGCTTCAGTAGAGAGCTGATATGTATGATAAGGTAGTTTATTTCCTTCTATTATTTTACAGATACTATAATAATCATCTAGTGTTTTTGCGTTTATTATCGTGTTATTTGCAGTGCATTTTATGTTGATCCCTCCTGGAGCCTTTTCGGTTATGTTTTTATAAAAATGTTTAGGATCCTTAACATGAGTGTGAATTATTATGGGAGGAGGTTTGGCTTTCCTTAAATTACTTTTTGGTGAGGAGGTTAAATTTCCTTCCATATTACAATCGTTGTCTGACAGAGCGTCAAAACGATTTGAAGTAGAGAGAGTACTAGCAATGGATAAGCAATCATCATAAATGTTATTAGATACATGCGATTCATTTTGACTCTCAGAGTCATCATTATTTAGCTTCCTACTTTTATTAATAGGAGACACGCTGGATTTATTAGAAGGCCCCGGCTGGGGACTTACCGTTGGAGGTCTTTTCACGGACTTCTGGTTCAATAAGTCGTTTTTCGGACCCTTGGTTTTCTTAATCTTCGGCATTATTCTCACTGGTCCCTTAAGGGACGTAAAATTTGAAAACTTTATATCTATACTACTTTATTTACTCGCAAAAATTAATATTAAGCAAAAATTAAACACAATTGAACTATAAAAATGCAAATTAATTAAATCTTAAGGAGAGAGAAAATTTTTTTGACTATTTACAAACAAAGTCGGTTGCTAAGTGTGTGAATGTGTGTGTGAGTGTGAGTGTGAATGAGAAAAAAGTGTGAATGTGTGAAAAAAAAAAAAAACTCTAAGGAACCCAACTCCGAAATATAAATTTCAATATTTCTCAAATGGGAATACCAATTGACCCAAAAAATCTGGTGTGACTAGTCGCGCAGCATACAACTTCTCTCTACCCTTGTGTCGAGATATATTTAGTTTCCGCCCATATATTATAATTCAAGATGTAAAATTTTTAAACTTGGGAAAATATTTATATTTTGTTACCGTGGCAACCATTTCTCCTATTTTTCCTATGAAGTACAAGGGTAAAGTGGTCTTCAGAAGATTTCAATTGCAAAATAAGAATATACATTTTAAAGAGCATCTAAAAAAAAGTAATAATTCATTTTTGAATTTTAATAAAAATCGTTGGAGCGAATTTTGAGAAAATCGAAAAAAACTGAAAAAGTATATCAGTAAACTACTAGTACTTTTTGGCCGATTTTCCGGATTGATTATTTGAGTCACGAGGGAAAATTTATTAAAAGAAACAAGGTAAAATGATATGAATTATGTATAGGAAATTTTAAGAAAAAGTTTAAAATAAGTTTCGGTTTCGGCCGGAACTAAAACTGAAGCCAAAAATTCGGTTTCGGCTAAAAATCTTGTTTCGGTCGGACCCTAATAAAAATAAAATATATTCTACAAATAATACCTTCGTTTATATGTTTCGAAATATTTGTTAATTAAAAATTAACACAACAATTATTTATAATAAATATCTTGGAACCTATAACCGAGTGTCTTATTTGTATATTTACAAAATGTTTTACCAAGAGCCTTTGGTCGGAAGTTGAAAAAGTTCAAAAATTTTTTAACAATAGCCCAAATCTTTGACGAAATTCAAGGTTTATGTTCATTTATTTACCTAAGCACCCGCTAAGAAGGGGTTTTTAAAATTTATTTATTCTGCATTTTATTAAAGAGGAAAGTGACATTCCTGTCCTGGTAGGGACTATTTCCAATTTAATTAAAAAATATTTCTACTAAAATTTAAAGAAATAATAATGAACTACCAACCTACTATTTAATAAATAAATTTCCAGGTCCTTATTTTTTTTACCACTAGCTAAAACGACGTGCTTGTTTATAACAAAAAACTACCTATCCGCTTGAAAAAATACATCCAAATTAAGATCTTAATTCACTATCGCAAAAAAATTGTTCTATTTTTTTCTCTCTAAACAATTGCATCATTGTAATTTACTTGAATTGTTTCCTCTGATGTCTCTCTTTAATTAATCAACTACAGGAATGAGAAAGTGATACTCTCCTTTACTATTCCTCTCTTGTTTGTTGATTCGGGAATATCAAAAGCTCTTCTCCCTCCTTTGGGAACATCTTAGACTAACTCTTCTGTTTCCTGGGGTTTCAAACGGGAATCTCTCACGCCATCCAAGTGTATATTCTATTCTCTTCGTCCCCTATGAAACGTGTTTCGTAACCTTTCCTGTATTTATAATTGATTTATTATACTGTAATCATTTTATCATAAATCACCAAAGTTTTCCTATTGTCTATTTTTAGGAGTTCCTTTTTTCTAGTCAATATTTTAATATACTTAAATGAAGATTTGAATTAAGATTATTTTTAAAAATCCAGTTAATGATAATAATCCAACTACCTATTTGCTAGTGGGCCCATCGTCTCCTGACCTCGGAGAACCAAACCTGGGATCTCCAGCCTATTCGGCCACCGAACACCAGCAAATCTTAACATTTAATTCTAACAAGGTGGAGTAGGCAGCAATAAAACTATAATTTATTTCAGTCTGCTCTTCGACGTTTCGGATCCTAATCGCCCCTTCGTAGATCTTAAAAATTAAAGAAAATTTAGTTTTCAACTTGTTGATTTTTTTGAACTGCCTTTTTTGTTTCGTCGTTGATGATACTTTGGTCGACTGATAGCTATTAAATAATAATATTGGAGTTTTATATTCAGGAAATTATCTACTATCAAATACGGGCGGGCCAATTGATTTAATCAATATACTCACTTTCTTTTTAGAATACGGGCTTATAAATTCACTCTTGTCAAGCATTGATTCTCAATATCCAATACAATGTTCCCAATTTTAGAAAGAACGTTTTAATTCATTGATTTTTCGCCAGAAGGGCTGTGAAATATATACTTTTTCTGCGAACGTGTTTAGACCCTACTGCCATTAAGAAAAAAGTACTAGTAGTAGAATCCCTTGTAATTCGTTTTATAGGCAGGTCATTTTACTCTTCTGCTATCTATTAGGAAAGAATATACTAAGAACCCTTACACGAGGCCTAATTATACCGTAGTTATTGTCAAGTATTGATCCTCAAAGTTCCCAATTTTAGAAAGAACGTAAATTCATTAAAATAAAAATTTTATATATATATATATATTTTTTTTGGAATGGGTGCAAGTTCCGAAGACCTATAATGACCAGTGGTCACATGCAGCCAGGAAGAAAATAAAAACAAAAGGAGAAGCATAAAAGGGGAACTCAACTGCGGGAACTGAGAAGATGCCTGTTGAGATTAGAATTGAAAGTCTGAAGATTGTAGATTTTGGGGTTTTTGGATTCTATTCAGTCGAATCCCTTGCACTAGAGCGTAATAAAATGTTTTTAAGGGGGAAATAAAGATCGTTCAGATTAAACTGAAACATTCCTAAATAAATGGCGACAAAATTACAAGTGGTACAAAATTTGAGATGTAAAAAAAAAAAAAAATAAAAGAATTAATATCTTTTTATTATACTACCCTTCTACCCTTTACTAACATTTAAGACTTGTTTAAAACTATCCTCAACTCTATTCTAGGGCATTCGATAGGATCACAATGATCTACAGATGTATATATATATATAGACTATATATGTTATATACCGTAATTCAATGACTGTATTTTATAGGTAATATAAATTGTACTCAAGGTTATTTGTTTCAATTCATTTTATTAACTTTATAAGCATTTCGACACTATGTGTGTTAATAAAATGAATTGAAACAAATAACCTTGAGTACAATTTATATTACCTATTTAAATATGTTTCAACTAGTGCCAAAGGTCGCCAGTATCAATTTAATGACTGTATTTATATCGATAGTTTTAGATATGTCAAAATGGTCTTATCAAGGGGGAAAATGTTACAATAAAATATAGAATAAAAAAATTTAGCATGTTTTATACTTACATTCAACATTTTGATTTTCATTTATTCGAAAAAAAAAGGTTGAGAAATATTGCCTTCGAATAACAAACCCTAAAAAACAATATAATATTATATATACATTTTGACATAAGCTGAAATTTTAAGTCTTGTTCTTGTGGGTCACTCCTCTGATTGATATTCAGCCAAGTCTACTCATGTTTATTTATCTTAAGTCTTTCTTCTGTTTTCTCTCCTGTCTCTTTTGTTTATAAAAGAGGAGTGAATATATATTTTATATAAAGTGAAAACAATGATATTATGATCGTAGAGAGATTTTCTTGTCTTTTTCCTTCTGAGGTCGCTTTAGTTACACATATTTGTATAGTTTGATCTTCAATTCAACAAGCATTTATAGTTTTTGCCCCCCCCCCCCTTTCTCAAACTGATAGTTTTTGTAACTTATATTATTCCTTATAGGTAGAAATTTTTATTTAATATATTTATAATAACAATGTATTTTATTTTGCTCCAGATATTTGATCTTCCTTTTATTCATCTTCTCCTGATATGGCAGTTTTGTTCTCAATTTGTTCGTCTTATTATAAAATAAAAATAGTAGGCCTATATTCTTAACGATAGTTGGGCGCAGCAAATATTGAAACTCAGAGATGTGCGACCCGTTCCACAGTTTAGTCCTTCTCGGCAGATCACAGTTTCGATTCCTAGGCTTTTAAAATTTTACCCTTTTGAGAATGTTTTTTTTTTTTTTTTTTGTTAAGCACATTAATGTTTTTGTCATAAATTTTCTAAATAAGTTGGTTTTGTTAACAACTTGGTTTTGTGTAGCCATACCAGTTTATTTCGTTCTTAACTCTGGTTAACCGTCAGCAAAAAATATACATGTATATGCAGAGGGGTGCTGAGATATCATTTTTTAACTTTGCCCATCAACCGTAGGTTGGACAGGTAAAGTTAATGTAATCGTAAAAAAAAATAGAAATTTTTCTGAAGCTGCCAAAATGCGTTTTGAGGTCCCCTGAATCCATTTAAGAAGTTTTTGGAATGATGTCTGAGTGATGTTTTCGAACAAAATGTTTTCTCTAAGAGCAAAACGTTTTGCTCGATGCCAACGCATTAAGCATGGCAAAACATTTTGTTCAATGATGTCGCATCATAGCCAATTGTGTTTTGTCTCTTCGGTGTGAGTTGATCCCCAGAAAAGCATTGAAAAAAACAATTTTAGGCAAAACCGTTGTGTTCGAAAACAATTTTTGCTCAATTGGTGTGCGTTCAGACTTAGGCTTATAGAATAGTAATTTCGAAGTCTGTAGAGTAATTTAACATATTTTTAAGATAAATAAAAATAATTAGGAAAACAAACAAACAAACAAACGTAGTTTACTCTAATTGAAAGAGGATAAAGGAATGGGGTTGAAATCCAAGCGTGAAGTTATTAATAATTTCTGCGCGAAAACTTGGCAAGGGCTTTTTGCGAGCCGGTAGTGCCTTTCATTTGGATGGTGGGTGGATGGGGTAACCGCGCCCTCACGTGACTGTCCTCCCCTTCCAGTCGATACACGCCCCGCCCCTTTACTACCACCCCTCCTTAAAGGGTGGCGGCGAGGCTTGTGGAATATCCTACCCGCCTGGCCCAAAAGTTTGTTTTAATATTCACCTGAGCCACTTGTCATGTCCACGCAAGCCGAGTTTGTCACTTTTTATGTCATTGTACTTCCGTCCTTTATCCTGTCACGCAGTTTGTCTTTCAGAAATATTTATATTATTTTATAATAACTTGTCACCCCTTTTATTAATTTCAGGATTTAAAAAATATTTTCTATAGACTAAGCTCTCGGTTTTATGAAAGCTTTACTTGCGTGTCTCTTTAATATCTCCAAAGAAATGATTTTAAAATTAAATAACTTGAAAATAAAGAAAAAAAAAAAAAATTATTTCGAAAAATATAATGTCATCTTTATATATAAAATGACAAATATATATATAGAGAAAGTATTGGATTCATGTCAAAAATTCGATGCCGTCATTTTGATGGTTTTGAGGTCTCTTAAATCCAAAAAAGTGGTTTTCGCGACATGGTCTGTCAGTCTGTGTGTGTGTTCATATATATTCATAATAACGGTTATCGTATAAAGTCTTATATGGCCTAAGTTGCAGAAAAGACTGTGTGTTTGTGTGTGTGAATGGGAAAAATAAACTAAAAATATCTCAACACAAAAATATCTGCTGTGCGACCAGTCACACCAGATTTTTTTTTAAATTTTGAATAAATAGAATTAAAAAAAAAAAGAAAATTTAAAATTCTTAAAAAAATTAAAGATTAATTAGTTAATTCAGTTAAATGAACCTTATTTTTTGCCAACTAGTCCTTGATTTTGTCAACTCCTCACCCCCCCTTCCCCCTCCCCCTTAGCTACTTCATTGAGTACGCCTATGTTTGTGATTATTTTTTGAAGCATAAATGCCAATTAAAAATAAAGTGAAACTCATTATTAGGAAAATTTTTAATTATAGACCACATTTTTAAAATATATAAATACGAGTATATAAATACGTGTACAGTATTTATATATTTTTAATAAATATTTAATACAAAAATGTGGTCTATAATTAAAAATTCTCCTAATAATAATATTTCAAACCACAAAAGCTTTAATAAACACAAAGTGAAACTCGATAAGAAATATTTATATCTACTAATCTTATACGAAATAAACCATAAGTGCAGTTAAATGTTTGTAATGTAGTTGAGCTTGTAAACATATGATTCCACACGTTGCCAAATAAATCATGAACATTTCCTTTGGATTTTCAAGGGAAGAGCAAATATTTAATATAGAATGGAGAAAAACGTTCACGGACTTAAATGGACAGAAATGAGGGATGAAAAATTATTTCAATGACTATAATTTTTTACCTCTCATTTGTTTATCTACGTTTTTACATATTTTTCATTAGATTTAGAAAGAAATTTTGAATTAAACGATCATTGAAACGAAACATCTAATTTTGTTGTCGAATGACAAATATAAAAAGAATAAATAAATAAATATAAATAAGAAATTATCTATATCACGTTTGGGTTTGTGAAGAAAATTCATATAGGCCTAATTAATATTTACTAAATAAAACAACCTTAAAAGGCCATGATCTGTGTACCGTGCAGATAAAAGATATTGGACAAGCTTGCGTCTGCCTGGCTTTTGAGCCTTACGCATGAGGCAACCATTTACAACAGTCTGTATATTTAGTTGCTTCCAAATGGACATGTCCCCTGCAGGGTTCTCTTAACAACAACTCAATATACAGACTTTTGTAAATGGTTGCCTATGCGTAAGGCTCAAAAGCCAGGTAGACGCCAGCTTGTCCATTATCTTTTCTCTGCACGGTACATATCCGTAAATCCGTAAGGCTCAAAAGCCGGCTGTTTGATTTTGCAAATATTAATTATATAAATAAATATAAAAAAAGGAAATATGATTAAAATCATGTATTGTTATTTTAAAAGCTTACTATAATAATTTCTTTCTTTCTTTGTTTCAGATATTTCGTTGAAGACTTTTGAAGTAAAGCCAGTTTTTACAGCCCATCGACAACTAGGTAAAGCAACTCTTCAATTTGACAAATTTATTAAAAATAAAAAATGAAACAATTTTCTGATAGCTTAGGGATAAAAATGTTTGGCAATTTTATTTTAATATCCAAGTAGAAAGAGTCCGCAATATATTTTATAGATGACTATTTCACTCTTAGGAATACTTGCCATCTCCATCATCTTATAAATGTTCTTTCTGTTTTCTCTCTTTTTTTTCAATTCTTTCTTTGCCTTTTGTATATTTTCCAAAGACTTTTTTTTCCTATTTCTCTCTAGAGACATATTTTCAATAAGTATTTTATTGAGAGAAAATTTGATGTAATTATTTTGATTGAATCAAGCTTGTAGTATTCATTTAATTACTTAATGTTCGGGCAAGATTATGTGCAAAGGGGGGGCACACCGATGTCCGGGAAGGATCAGTAGTTGATTAATGCAATTTTGTCGGGGAGGGGCGGTTTTTTTTTTTTTTTTTTAAGGACTTTG
Organism: Euborellia annulipes; assembly: GCA_023213315.1. NCBI lineage: Eukaryota > Metazoa > Arthropoda > Insecta > Dermaptera > Anisolabididae > Euborellia > Euborellia annulipes. Next base: position 30,961 of record JAKCPI010012448.1, read on the forward strand.
TCGGTATCTATGGCCATTTAGACCCCTTTCCTATTTATTTAAATTGATTGGTAACAAATTCAATTGAAATTAAAGAGCGGAAATCATAATTTCTTTAGATTACTAGTTTTTATAACTTTTTGAATTTCTTCTGGGGAGGGGGCGATCGCCCCAACCGCCCTCCCCCTTTAATCCGCCCCTGGGAAGGATTGATCTTGGGTTCCCGGGGGGCATGAGCATGGGTTGTTTGGCCCTCCAACAAATAATCCAGAACATAATTATAGTGGAACACAAACATTCAAGAGAGGCTATTGAAAACAGGACAAAATATTGTTTCTCCCTAGGGGCGAGGGGGGGAGGGGGGGCACAGAAAATTCCGGTGATCCAAAGTTGTTAACTTTTGACTTTTTAGCAGACATTCCAATTTCAAAATCACAAAGCTATTTTATTTTTGAACTTGGTGTGATCATTTTCTAACCTACACAATCCCTTTTATAATTCTACAAAAATTTCATCAGAAATTATGATTAATTTACGTTTTGAGCAGGTTAAATTTAAAAAATTTCTCGGGAGGAGAAACCAGCACTTGAGCTGGAGGGGGGGGGGTATTCATTACCACAGTTCCTTCGGAAGATGGGTGGTCCCATGGCTCTGCCCAAGCCAAATTGCCTAGCTACGCCTATGTATTTGATCTTCGCATTTCTATATTCTCATTTTATTTTTTATTAATTCAAATAACCAACAAAATAATAAATATTTCATTTAATGAAATTTACGGTTTCAAGCATGATATATATATAATTTCTTATGAATTATATACATTATTTCTTATTTATTAATTTCTATATTCTCACTTTATCCCTCTGTGTATCAAACAAGAACTTACCATTCCTCTTCTAACTATGACCAAATTAAAAAAAAAAAAAAATCGAAAATTTTTTGTATTTATAGAACTATTATCTATTCTTCGTCGATTAATTATCCATATTTTTACATTTTTTTATCAATAAATGTAAAAATATTGAAAAGGAGGTATCAAGAGGTAATGCCACTTTCAATTTCGAAAGCCGACTCGATCCTCTCACATATAATGAGGGACATTTAAATTCTAACAATAATAGCAGTTTTTGTTATTTAAATGGCATAAATCTCATTATTGCACATGAGGCCCTCCCGTTTCGGGGAAAGTATATATGCCTTTTTGACACAGCCCCAGGTCTGATGATGGTCCAAACCTAGGTTCGAAATGTTAACCGTGGGCTGAATATCAATAAAGAAATTACATTGGCTGCATTTTCTTCTTGTTTTTTTTTTTTACCTCTTTCAACATTTCATAACAGAATGACAGATGGATAGCAAGACAGACAGTTTGACACAAATCTATTAACTATATTCAATATTTATACACGTATTTATAGAGTATAATATGCTATAAATAAACATAATTATTATATTTAACCTTTCATAATTAAATAATAAGTAAATGTTTATGGTTCATGGTTTTAGCAGGAGTTGCATATATTTTGCAAACTATAAATGAAACATTTCCCAAGGGATGGCACGCTTCTTGCAATTTATACGCGTATGAGAGAGTATCGCTTCAACGTAATGAACCATCTAATTAAGTTATAATTTAAATTTAAAGCAGAAAGGTTGAGCTTTTACTTTTATCAAATCCCTTTTATTAATAGTAAATGAACGTCATCCGGATCTTAGTGGTGATTGATGACAATATCAATAACTTGCATTTTGTTGACTTTCTCTGAATTTGTTCATCTAGACTAATAACCTAATTTGAGCTTATATTGCAAATATTAGTTTCACATTTAGTTGATACTACTAGCTGTTATAAGCAATATTTAGTTCCACCTACAGGACCGGATTTAGAGATCTAGGATTTTGTTAATTTCGAATTTTCTTAAATAAATTATTTTATAATCTTAGATTACTGGTAGGCAATTATATTTAGGTCGCGGTGATGCCGATGATTACAATCCGACCGAAACAAGAACTAAAGTGAAATTCGGCTTCAATTTTAGTTTCGGCCGAAACCGTAACCGAAATCGAAATTTATTTTTTAATTTTTGCCGCTTAAGTTAAAATTATTTCTCCTTTTTTTAACAAAACTTTATTTTTTCCGCCTCTTTATTATTTTATTTTTTTTTGTTTATCTAAATATCTCGCGGCACCCTTGGGTGCCGGGGCACATCGGTTGGGAACCACTGATATAGAGAGAGAAAGTATTGAATTCATGTCAAAAATTCGATGTCGAGATTTTGATGGATATTCTTGTTTTGAGGTCCCCTGAATTTTTCAATTCTTCGTAATTTGTTTTATTTTGGGAACTCCACTCTTTGTTTCCATATAATTGAAATATCCGACGATTCTTGATTAGTATCTAACTATAATAAATCAAATTACATCTTTATAAGATACCTTCTCCATTGTCCTAATCTTTTATATGCCATTAGCAAAATATATCTCTACAGATCTAACCGCAAATTGTTTATTTGTATCAGGATTCGTGAGAGAGGAAACAAATGGACGGTAAAATTGAATTGAAATAATTGAATGTTGTCTCTGTATTTGTTGTATGAGTGCTTAATGGAGGATTGCGTGAGTCATTTCATTTGTATTTACATGTGCACGATAGGAATATATTAAACTTTCGGCCATGTTTCTGCTCTTTATTATTTCATCTTTGAGATTAACCCTATTAAGAGTTAACTTATCTCATCTCTTTTCTCAGGTGATTTATAATTATAATCCAAGTATGAATAGTATCTTAATTTATTTCGCCTTGAGTTAATTACTTTTTGATCGCCTCAGGCCACATCTTGCCTCCCCAAAATCAACAAGGTTTCCAGATAAATTATCTTCACGGCTTAAATATTCAAGATGTGGTAACGTAAACATAACACTTGAACAGCCCAGCCCGCATTTATGCTGAATTATTGATTACTCCTCCAACTCGTTACCCCTCTGATAATTTCCCTCTCATGTTTACTTTCTTTAGAATGTTTCACTCACAATATAAATAAGAAATATCTACTACCTTTATTTTAGATTCCATTACATTGCAGAAAGAATAAGAATTTCATGCATCTCAGAAGAATCTTTGCACAACAGAGGCTAGGAATCACCGTATGAATATTCAAGAGTCTCTGCAAATTATTAAATTACATAATATATTAATACATGATGTGGTTAAAAACTAACTAATCTACTAATACAAGGGGCGTATATAAGAGGGGGCCGAGGGCCCCCCTCCCGAAATTTTTCAAATCCATATTATATATAGGGATATACAGGCAACAGGGAGCTCGCCCCCTCCCCCGCCGCCGAAATCTTTGATTGGTTCCGCAGTGCGAAAAAATATAGTTCAGCAAACAAAATTATTTCGCAGGACGAAAAACGTAAGTTCCGCCAAAAGAAAAATCCCGCAGGGTTAAAAAAATATTCCGCGCGAAGAATTTTTTCGCCGGGCGGAAAACTTTGGTTCCGCAAAAACAGCAGGGCGGAAAAAATTTCGTGCCTCTGAAAAAAAGTTGATACCAAGGGTCGGGGGTACGGATCCCAGGCAGTCCGATGATTTTATTTAAGCCATTTGGGTACTTTTGTAGATTAATTATATGTTCTCAATAAAGCTATGATACGCCATCTAGTGGTGTTTTTTTTTTGAAACTCTGTTTTTTTTTCTCGATAAAATTTCCATCATTTCATACTGCCATTAGTCAATTTTCATGCAATTCTCCTGCATAGGTTTTGCTACAGTCTGCTCGCAGATTTCAAGTTAAATTATGGACACCCTGTAATTATGAAGATGAGCCAAAAAGAGAAAATCACAATCCCCCAAATGTCTCTACCGATAAAAGTTCGTGCCGGTTATTTATTTATTTATTTATTTATCGTTTGGAAAATTAAATAATTTTTTTTTCTTTTGCTGTTGCTTAAAACATGCAATTAGTCGGCAAATCAATTTTACACAAACTCAATAAGCCCTATATCCTGATGATCGTTGGATTGGGGTGAAATATGGATTTTTTTATTTGCAAACTTAAAGAGGCAACCCTTCATGGCCCTTCGCTTTCATTATAAAAATTTATGCTAAACGAGAAAGGCATCAAATTTTAACAATATCCCTATTATCAAATATAAAATATTTTGTGTTACAATTATAAAAAACAGTAACTTGTCTTAGGGTTTTAGTGAAAAATCGATCCATTTCTTCAGAAATGTTATGCATTACAAATTACAAATAACCTTATTGCAAAATGAAAAATAAACCAAAGAAGATTGCAGCCAATATATTTTCTTTAATTCTTTCAGTCCACCCCATATCGCCTACTGAGAATTATAGTGGCGAAAGTCCGAAAATCAACAATTCGAGAAAACTTATGTGTGACTAGGATAAGTAAGGTTAATTAAGTTACTATGTTTGTAAAACTATCAAAAGAGTTTTCTCGAATTGTTGATTATCGGACTTTCGCCACTATAACTCTTTTGATAGTTTTACAAACATAATAACTTAATTAACTTTACTTATCCTAGTCACACATAACTATTTTTTAAAATTTCCCCTGCCATATAACCAGTTAGAATATTGATTAGAGCAATTCATATACAAGTTAAGTGTACAGTATGGCTACCAATAGATTGAAATAAATAGAGATGGGTCTAAATGGCCTCCGTTGCCGAAAAAGATCTTAAAAAAAAAAAATAAATAAAAAAAAAAGTGTTCAATAGATAACTCAAAACCAAAAAATTCAATTGTTTAATATTAGTGGGCAACCAAGGTGACGATATTGTGATTAAGAATGCTCATTGTTCAATGTAATATGAATTTAGGAGAAATACAATCAAAGAAAATATTCTAGCGGCGATCCTATTTGTTTTTTTTTCGTGATTTTGCAATTTCTATTCAGCTAAAAACGCTTGTTAGAGAATAATCTTATTGTTAATTGGAAATTATCGCTAGACCTCTCATAGGAAATATCTTGAGATAAAAACACCAGCTTTAATCGACCACTCTCACATCATTTTATTTTATAAATATTTCGATAGGCAAACACCTGGTTCTCTTCAGTAAAAAAATTGATGCATGATCATTAATTGAAGATTTGGCTAGTTCTCATATCCAATTATTTAAATATTTTTAGGCATCTGTAGCTCTACCCACATTCTTTATAAGTAAAAATTATTTAGAATATGTGAGGTTTCACTAAGTTGTAAATTAAAGAAATATTGAATTTCTAACTCGATATATTTCGGGCTATTAACCCATCTTCAGGAGTACAAGTGACTGAGTGAATAAAAGAGAGTAGATGCTACCAGGTTTAGGTAGGTGGGGCTTAGATAGGAGTGGGGGGAGGAGTTGGGGACATTTGTGAGTGTTTGCTTGAGACTAGAGTTGCCTCTGGAGGGGGCTGCCTATTCTAGGAAGGACTTTAATTTTCTAGTTCAACTACCTTTGACTGGCTTACATAATTTTTACTTATAAATGTTTCACGGAAAACCTACACCACTTTCCCTCCAAACTACACATTCTTTATATTATTAACTAAAATAAAATAGAGATTTGTTTGAAATAGTGGAATTCAAACAACGCCCTATAAAGATCTAGTCAATATATCAAGATAAAAAAATATTTATCAAGACTTTTGTGGTTGATTAGTAGAAATTTTCTTTTTTCAAATTTATAATTTCATCTAATTTTTCTTATCGGAAATTTCGACGAGTCGTTGAGATTTTTTTATTTGCTTTTTTATTTTATTTGTCTTATTTTGTTCCTTTTAATTCTTTCCCTAATAGCAAGGCATTCTATGTTCTAGATTTGATTCCCTTGTTCGGGATTGCTTGATCTTTTTATTTTGAATTTTTCAAAACTTTTATTCTTCAGCCGAAAAAAATAATATCCCAATGGATTTTCTTTAACAAAAGCAGTACCATGTCAGGTTATATTAATAAATAACTTTTTTTATTTTTTCAAAAATTTGTTATTGTTATGAAGCTCAACTCTTTGGTCTCCTCTCATATACGTGAATATATAACTCATTTTCACTTTCAATTGGCTCTTTATTTTGAATGAATCTTAAATTGAGATTTTAACTCTAATGACATACAATTGAGCTTGAATGACTAGAGATCGAGTATTCTAAAGTACTTTTCTTGCTCCTTTGCTACTGCAAAGTCTTCTCGGCTTCTCTCTGACCAAATGGCTTTTGTACTTAAAGCTTTGCAACAGAGAGAATCTCTTTAACTTTTAATTCAACTTAACGATTTAATCAGTCTTATTAATCTCAATATAAACAAATAATTTCTTTTTACAAATTTAAACTTGAATTACAGTTCAAGCTTTAAAGAAAGATTTTATTAAAGGAACTAAACACAAAATTTTAATTTTTTTAGATTATCCGAGACTCTACTCTATATATTCATTCATAAACCTTGCTTTCTGCTAGATTTATATCAACTTAACACAATTTGATTTTGTCTGTGGTTTCCTTAAAGCCAGCCGTCAGTTAAACGCCTTCCTTAAATTTAAATCTTAACCATGACATAGATTTTTTTTTATAAATTAAATTCTAACTAAAACAATTAAATTTTTTAGCAATTTTTTTCTATATTGCTTACATTTTTAAAGCGCATTCATTGTCAACTGTGATTTATTGCTTTTTTACTGTCACTGTGTGACAAATGATGGAAATACCAGCTTAATAGCGTTAACGCCTTGGGATAGAATCCCCTCCCAAATCGCATTAAATATTGCATCTCTTCAGCTGCCTTTGTGTATCAGATTGCCAAGCAAGACTCAAGAAGTCAAACTCATCCTATATGCTTCTACATTATGGAAATGGAATTTATGAATTATTTAGACTCTACAATTTACAGATAAATTGGATAACAAACGAGAGGAAAAGCATCGCACTGTCAGCTTTAAACATTTATAATCTTCATATAAATTTTGTATTAACCTTTTTATAATTTGCATGGATTATTGAAATCTCAAAATTCCCAAGAAGAAGCGGAACAATTTCAAACAATAAAATAAAATAAATAAAGTGTCTCGCGAATTAAACAGCATTGTGAATGTCCGGATCCGATGGCTATTTGTGTTCGCGTCCAGCCATGTCAAATTTTTTTAATGAATAATATAGTGGAAATCAAATTTTGTCAATTGGATTGCAATGATTTCTAGATTTCCACTCTTTGAGATATAATTTCTTATTATTTTTGAAAGGCGATGTTGAGAATTCATTTTCTCACAATGATGAGCTTACAATGCGAATGTACGATGAGGTTTTGTTAATTTAAGGACTTTTTTGGAATTGGAGGCGATTTAGATCCAGTCTATATTGATTTCATTTGATTGGAAGCCAATTCAAATGAAATACATTTTTGTCGCATGAGACGAGAACTTTTGACCTCTAGCACAAGAGGCAGAAACTCTACCACTGAGCCAAGGCCCAAGGGCTACGATAAGGGTTAATATTAGAACTCCCATGCGTATTTTCGTGTGATAATTTCATTGAGGAATGAAACGTAAATTTTTCTCAATGCCTGGTAGGAAAAAAAAGTTCTATATTGCTAAAAAATATGATGTGAATGGTCGCACAGCATACAACTTTCTCTTACATTTGGTGTGTTCTGTGCTTGTCACACCAGATTTTTTCTATCGACATCTATATCTTGTTTCCACCGATATATTAAAATTCAAGATAATCAAATAGGAAGAATAAAATGAGCAAGCAGCTAGTTATATTTCAATTTATTAATAAACCAGGGCCGACGTTTCGGTCACATATGGGACCATCCTCAGGGCCAGGTTAATGTCTGAAAATACATATAATCCTCGCCAAGTTATATTGGGCATACACAATTGCATGTAGCTTAATCATGACAGTGCCTCAAATTATGTTGTTATCACACCATGGACAGAGAACAACATAATTTGAGGCATTAACTAAACATCATAAAGCATAAACATCAACTACAACTCTCGATAAGTAAAAAACTCGATAACTCAAATTTCTAACCGTTTCCCTTGAACTTTAACTTATCGAGGTTCTACTGTAGTACTTTATTGATGTATTTTTTTCAGTTTTTTTCGATTTTCTCAAAATTTGCTCCAACGATTTTTTTTTTAAATTCAAAAATCAATTATTTTTTAGATGCTCTTTAAAATGTATATTCTCATTTCGCAATTGAAATCTTCTGAAGACCACTTTACTCTTGTGTTTCATAGGGAAGATAGTAGAAATAGTTGTCATGCTAACAAAATATAAATATTTTCCCATACCTATAAATTTTACATCTGAATTCATATGTTCCTGTACTGTCGGGAACTAAATATATGTCGACACAAAAAATCTGGTGTGACAAGCACAGAACACAACTTTCGATTACAGAAGGTAAGAGAAAGTTGTGTGCTGTGCGACAATCAGACCAGATTTTTTAATGTATTTTTTAGAAAAAATACAAAAATTATTTCAGAAGCCCGGATATATGAAATATTTCAGTTTTTTTGAAAAAACTCTAATTTTAAATCGACCTTTTTTTTTTAACTCAAAAAAAACTTCAACTAATTCTACAATTATCCCACCTAATTTCAAGATGTGCCGACGATTGCTTCTATTTTTTTTTTTTTTTTTTTTTTTTTGACATTTGGTTTATTTTTTACTTAACTTTTTTATGAAATTTTTTCAGCTTTCTCGTGAAACTTTAGAACAGTGTTTTCCAAACTGTGAGGCCCGCCTTCCTAGGAAGGCGCGGACTAGCCTAAGGGGAGGCGCGAATATTGACCACCAAGATCAATTATCCAAATGATTGCTAATTTTATAATTAAAATAATAAAATCTGGGGAAGGAGTTTTTAATTAAAATAATAAATATGAATAAAAAAAAATATTCTTATATAAATTTATATTTTTTAGTATATTAAAAATTTTTGTTTTGTATTATTATATTAAATGTGTGGAGGGGTGGGGGGGGGGGCGTCATACGATTGATATTTTTAAGGGAGTGAAATTATACTATGTGTAAAACTCAAAGGCGGATCCAGGGAACTTTTTCAGGGTTTTAATTTTTCTCTGACTAGACGCGAAGCTCGCCGAAGGCGATATCATTGTTAATTATTTTATTTATTAGGATTGGATAAGGGGTTGAAAAATTGGAAAAAATGTTTTTTAAATTTATTTTAACTAAATCGAAGTCAAATAAATAGAAAACATTCAAAAAATAGCGTTGATTATTATTTTGATTAGGGGGATGAAGGGTTGATTATTTAAGAAAGGTCTTGGAATATTCCAAATCACTTGTTGACATTCTTTTCCAGTTATAAATATAGTTAGATTAGAGCAAAAGGTATTTTTTTACTTTTAATAAAAAGGGAATTGTTATTTTCATCTATTTTATTTCAAAACAAAGAGAGACAAGTCTCTCGTTCAGTCGAGTGCGTTGCCTACCGGCAGGCGAGTTGTGTTTAAAGTGAATCAAAGTGAATAATTAATATAGTGTAACCCACCCTGACCTCACCGTCAACCAGCACACCCCCTTGAGAGTCTTATTAAAGGTAATTATTATGCATTTTATCGTTGAAAAAAAAAAAATGATAGAAACAAATAATTTGACTGCGAAAAACGATTCTTTTGAATATGTAATTAAATATTTTGTATTTCACTAAGGGTAGAGGGAGAATATAAGCTGTTAAAATGGAGAGGGGGAGTGTAGGTGTCATTAAAAAAAATTAAAATTAAATTAAAATTGAAATAATTATTACTTTCTCTTACCTATGTATATATGTAATATATATATATAGAGAGAAAGTATTGGATTCATGTCAAAAATTCGATGTCGAGATTTTGAGGTCCCCTGAATCCAAAAAAGTGGTTTTCGCGACATGGTCTGTGTGTGTGTGTGTGTGTGTGTGTGGGTGGGTGGGTGTGTGTGTGTTCAATTTTAAGCATGAAGGAATTGAGCTACGAGGTTGAAATTCTATATTTAACTTAAACACCCCCGGGACCGGAAAAATAAGCTTTTAATCAAAATCGGCCAAAGATTACTAGTACTTTACTGATGCACTTTTTCAGTTTTTTTTTGATTTTCTCAAAATTTGCTCCAACGATTTTTTTTAAATTCAAAAATCAATTATTTTTTAGATGCTCTTTAAAATGTATATTCTCATTTTGCGATTGAAATCTTCTGAAGACCACTTTACTCTTGTATTTCATAGGGAAGATACGAGAAATGGTTGCCATGGTAACAAAATATAAATATTTTCCCATACTTATAAATTTTACATCTGAATTCAAATGTTCCGTGCTGTCGGGAACTAAATATATGTCGACACAAAAAATCTGGTGTGACAAGCACAGTACACAACTTTCGATTACCGAAGGTAAGAGAAAGTTGTGTGCTGTGCGCCAGTCACACCAGATTTTTTATAAATGTATTCAAATTATTTTGAGAGTAATTTCGCGGTGAAGGCTCGCATTTCCTTAAAGGGGGGGGGAGTGAAGGTATGAACGCATTAACCAGGGGGGTTAATGCCCCATCCCCCATAATGCATAAAGATATTAATGTTTTTTAATACTTTTACTAAAAAATAAGTGCATTCCGTTTGAGTTAAAATCGAAATTCAATATTTAGCAAATAGGATAGTGGGGTAGAAACATTTTAATGTCATTCTAAAATTTCTTATTACTGGGGCGGAATTAATTTTTGAAGATTTCGAAACTCTCATAAACAGATAATAATAACACTGGGTAACTTAGGAACCCATCGAATCCCTTGCGGAATTTTGTAGGGATTTTTTTCATTAGGTAGAAAAGTAAGATATGATTAGTCCACTTAGAATTTTACTGGGGTGAGTTACCGCATCTTTTTGTATATAGAACTAATCTCATTCGGATTTGAATTTTTACTTTCTCTTACCTATATGTATAAGTTAATATACATTTATATAGAGAGAAAGTATTGGTTTTATGTCAAAAATTCGATGTTGAGACTTTGATGGATAAGTTAATATACGTTTTGAGGTTCCCTCCAAAAAATTGTTCTGTCTGTCTATCTGTCTGGGTTCAATTTAAAGCATGAAGGAATTGAGGTAGGAGGTTGAAATTTTATATTTAAGTTAGGCACCCCCCTAGGGCGTGAAAATAAGATTTGAGAAAAATATTTTTCTTCAGGAATGAAATTTTCTTTATTTAAAAATATATCTTAACAGCCCGAGAATGGCTTTGACCAAAGTCGAAACGTAAGCTGTTAAAATATATTTTTAAAGAAAAAATTCTGGTTGCGTTTTCCTTTGACTTTCATTCCTGATACAAAATCCACCAGCCTAGGGATGAAACGATACGAGTAAATACAAGTACTTACTCGATACTTTTCTTTCGATACCAAGTACTTTTGGTATCGATACTTTGGAATCGAGTACCAAGTAAGTATCGGTCAAAAATACTCGTATCGATACTCGCTCCACGTATGCGATAATTAATTAGGTAGGAAGAACATTTACGTACATTTGTTTTTATTTACAATATAAATAAGTGGAATGGTTTGTACCGCTGTATTTTAATCTTTATTATTTGCGTGTTCAACAGGGAAACATCTTGAAAAATTATTATTTTGGGTAGCACCTCTAAAACTGAAATTTTTTCTTTTTTTGTTAGTCGTAATTATTATTTTTTTTTCTCCAAGAACTTGATGTTTTATGGCTGTGGAGATTTAATCAAGATTCGCAGGGACTTTGAAGCCAGGAGATTAAATAAAAAACTTTTATTTAATTTTCTATTTGCCGACGTTTCGGTCTCCAATCACGACCTTAATCAGGGCGAATATTGTCAATTATACACGATCATAGGTATTTTAATATTCATTGCAATGAAAAATATACAATTTATTTATACTTTGATATGTACAAAAATATTATCATATACTTGCTACTCGGAGGTCTCTGATGATGAAGGTGATTGGCGACCGAAACGTCAGCAAATAGAAATTAAATAAAAGGTTTTTTCTTTAATCTCCTGGCTGCAAAGTTTTTGCTTATTTTTAATTGAACGAAAAAATTTACCGATACGAGTAAGTATCGATACTTTTCAATCGATACCGAGTAGGTACTCGATACTTTGCGACCGATACCGGTATCGAGTAAAAGTATCGATACCTCAGTGGTATCGTTTCATCCCTACACCAGCCATAAAATATCCTTATACCAGCGTTTTCCAAACTGAGAGGCGCGCGCCTCCCTAGGGAGGCGCGGACTAGTCTAAAGGGAGGCGCGAATATTGGCCACCAGGACCAATTTTCCAAATGATTGCTAGTTTTAATATAAATAAGAATAAATAAAAAAAAAAATTTTATATAAATTTATATTTTTTAACATTAAATTTTTTTTTTTTTGTATTATTTTATAAAATGGAAGGGGGGAAGGCGTCATAAGATTAAATATTTTTAAGGGAGGCGTGGAAACGTAAAGTTTGGAAACCACTGCTTTAGAAATTGAAAAATGATATTTTTTTTTCGAAAATTTTAAGTCATCATACTAAAAATTGTTTTTTTTTTCCAGTAAAGTACGAGACTGAAAAAAAAAACAATTTTTAGTATGATGACTTAAAATTTTCGAATAAAATATCATTTTTCAACTTCTAAAGTTTCACGAGAAAGCTGAAAAAATTTCATAAAAAGTTACGTAAAAAATAAACCAAATTTCAAAAAAAAAAAAAAAAAATAGAAGCAATCGTCGGCACATCTTGAAATTAGGGGGGATAATTGTAGAATTAGTTGAATTTTTTTTGAGTTAAAAAAAAAAAATGGTCGATTTAAAATTAGGGTTTTTTCAAAAAAACCGAAATATTTCATATATCCGGGCTTCTGAAATAATTTTTGTATTTTTTCTGAAAACTACATTAAAATACAAAATTTTTATAGCCTTGCGGGGTTCCGAAATATCAATTTTAAAATAAGTTATAGTTATTTGAAAAAAAAGAGCAATTTTTTTCAAAAATCCATAACTTTTTTTTGTTGGGTAAAAAAATTTGAAAAAAATTGTCTTTTAAGGGGTAGAAAAAAGATAGGAAATTGTGAGCGAAATCCGCGGGAGTCAGTAAAAAAATTTGTCGATTTGGCATGGAAAGACCCATATACTGGTATACATAGGTGTAAGAGAAAGTAAAAATGAGATATTTGACTAATATTTAATTTTTAATACCATCTCTTCTGTTTACTGGATAGATTATGGACATAAAAATTCCGTTAATTCTCACTTGAAGTTAATTGAAAACCTCTATTCCACATTCAAACTAAATTAATTAATATTTTAGATTTGACCTTAATTTAGGAAATATATCCATTTCACAATTATATGTGAATGCCACAAATAGGCTTATAAGTATTAATGCTGATTGGTTTTGATTTGTTATATCCCGGATGTCTAGATTAAAATATTTTAATAAATCTGTTGGGAAACTAAATATATCTCGACACACAAAATCTGATGTGACTGGTCGCACAGCACACAACTTTCTCTTCCTAGATATATTTAGTTTCCGACAGTACGGTACATTTGAATTTGAAAAATCTGGTGTGACTGTCGCACAGCACACAACTCTTACCTTCGGTATTCGAAAGTTGTGTTCTGTGCTTGTCACACCAGATTTTTCGTGTCGACATATATTTAGTTTCCGCCGATATATTAGAATTCAAGATGTAAAATTTATTTTTTTTTTTTTAAAAAACATTCACACTTTTTCTCATTCACACTCACACACATTCACACGTCTTTTCGGCAGCTCAGGCCATACAAGACATTTACGATAACCGTTATTTATGAATTTATATATATTAAGGGTCAGGCATTTTATTTAAGCCATCGGGACCAGATGGCTAAAATCATCGGACTCTTAGGCTTAAAACCCCACATTTTTTATATTGAGGGTTACCCCCTAACCCTACACCCCCCCCCCCGGGCTTATTAGTATGTGAAAATATTTGTATTTTGTTACCATGGCAACCATTTCTCCTTTCCTTCCTATGAAGTACAAGAGTAAAGTGGTCTTCAGAAGATATCAATGACAAAATGAGAATATACATTTTAAAGAGCATCTAAAAAATTATTGTTTTTTGAATTTTAATCAAAATCGTTGGAGCGAATTTTGAGAAAATCGAAAATAACTGAAAAAAATGCATCAGTAAAGTACTAGTACTCTTTGGTCGATTTTTTTCAAAAGCTTCGTGTCACGTCCCATGGGGGTGCCTAATTTAAATATAAAATTTCAACCTCCTAGCTCTTTTCATTCTTGAGATATTTTGTTCACAGCCAGACAGACAGACCATGTCGCGAAAACCACTTTTTTGGATTCAGGGGACCTCAAAACGTGTATATCCATCAAAATATCGACATCGAATTTTTGACATGAATACAGTACGTTCTCTCTATATATATTAACATATATATAGAGGTAAGAGAAAGTAAAAATGGAACCTATTCTGAAAATATTATCCTTCAAAAAACTCATGCCCATTTTCGTCGCCAGCTCTTGGACAAGAGTAAATTCAATGTTAGCATAAATAAATATTGAGCTTAATTAAAATTAATTTTCAGAACATTAGGATCATTAGGTCTGAAATTTAAAAAAATTGAAAAATTAGTGCTTTGTTTAAAGAGATTTACCTACATTTAAAGATTACTTTAGACCCAATTTAACACAATATGATAACAAATGTGAAAGTTTTGAGTTAGGCTATCATCTTGAAAAAAATAATTTTTTTTTCACTAAATAAATTTAAATATACCAGTCTTTCCTCCGATGTGAGAGAAGTTGCTGTGCCATTTCATTTGTTAATTATTGTATATGTATTTATATTAGTTTTGTTGCTGTTACAATGTTTTATTTTCTTTTTTTATTGAATCTTATACATACAGGGTTGTATCGAAAAATAACATTCGAAGGAATTTATTGAATTTTTTTTTCTCCTTTATTATTTTATTTTCATTATTCTCAATCATTTTATGAAGGTAATCAGAATTTATGCTTCTCTAAAGAAATTCAGGTCACAAACTTAAGGGCCGATAGCTAATCAGCTGATTTCAAGAATATAAAATGTTATAAAAAATAAGGAATGTGACAATCGCGTGACTATCAAATATTTCCTTCAAAATATATTTTTGTTTTAATAATTATTTTAATTAAAAAAATATAAATAAAGAGATGACATGTCAAAGGCCCAATATATCGCCTGCTGAGAATGCTGAGTGGCGAAAGTCCGAAATTCAACAATTCGAGAAAAGGCGTTTGAAAGTTTTGTAAACATATAGGCCTAGGCTGCATTTAAATAGCCGGGCAACAAATGAATGGGCCAGAAACAATAGCAAAGAATCGAAATATATTTTAGTCACTTTTGCACACAAAAGAGAAAACGTTTTAACAACATTTGGTAGTTAAAAATAACTAAAAAATTGAATTTCGGACTTTCGCCTCTATGATTCTCAGCAGGCTATTATATACGCAAAACAGGATTACAGATCATAATTAATTGAAATGAACAAGAGTGGAACATGATTCCAAAGAAGCCTCAAGTGAAAAAAACCTTTAAATTTGTTTAAACATTTCATCATCAACAGTCTACTTTTCAACAGTTTTTTCTTTGACATAGAAGATGCCAGACTCCTCTCTCAATACCAATTAAAATTTTACACTTTCCTATCAAATTTAATATCCTTTATTAAAGAGCATCTGGATGCCGAATTTGTTGCTTGTTTAATAAATAAGTTTTGAAATTTGATGGCTACATCTTTATTATAATTTTAATTGTTTTTAATTTCTCTATATATGTTAATATATATATAGAGAGAAAGTATTGGATTCATGGCAAAAATGCGATATCGAGATTTTGATAGATATACACGTTTTGAGGTCCCCTGAATCCAAAAAGTGGTTTTCGCGACATGGTCTGTCTGTGTGTGTGTGTGTGTTTGTCTGTGTGACTATGAACAACATATCTCAAGAACGAAAAGAGCTAGGAGGTTGAAATTTTATATTTAAGTTAGTCCCCATGGGACGTGACACGAAGCTTTTGAACAAAATCAGCCAAAGAATACTAGTACTTTACTGATGTACTTTTTCAGTTTTTTTTTTTTACTTTCTCTTACCTATGTATATATGTAATATATATATATAGAGAGAAAGTATTGGATTCATGTCAAAAATTCGATGTCGAGATTTTGATGGATCTTCACGTTTTGAGGTCCCCTGAATCCAAAAAAGTGGTTTTCGCGACATGGTCTGTCTGTGTGTGTGTCTGTCTGTGTGTGTGTCTGTGTGTGTGTCTGTGAACAAAATATCTCAAGAACGAAAAGAGCTAGGAGGTTGAAATTTTATATTTAAGTTAGGCACCCCCATGGGACGTGACACGAAGCTTTTGAACAAAATCGACCAAAGAGTACTAGTACTTTACTGATTCACTTTTTCAGTTTTTTTCGATTTTCTCTAAATTTGCTCCAACGATTTTTTTTAAAATTCAAAAATCAATTATTTTTTAGATTCTCTTTAAAATGCATATTCTTATTTTGTGATTGAAATCTTCTGAAGACCACTTTACTCTTGTACTCCATAGAAAAGATAGGAGAAATGGTTGCCATGGTAACAAAATATAAATATTTTCCCAAACTTATAAATTTTACATCTTGAATTCAAATGTACCCTACTGTCGGTAACTAAATATATCTCAACACAAAAAATCTGGTGTGACAAGCACAGTTCACAACTTTCGATTACCGAAGGTAAGAGAAAGTTGTGTGCTGTGCGCCAGTCACACCAGATTTTTTTTCATTTTCTCATAATTCGCTCCAACGATTTTGATTAAAATTCAAAAATCAATTATTTTTAGATTCTCTTTAAAAAGTATATTCTCATTTTGTCATTGAAATCTTCTGAAGACCACTTTACTCTTGTACTTCATAGAAAAGATAGGAGAAATGGTTGCCATGATAACAAAATATAAAATATACTTTTTTTTTTTTTTTAACATTCACACTTTTTTCTCATTCACGCTCACACTCACATACACACATTCACACAGCCTTTTCGGCAACTCAGGCCATATAAGACATTTACGATAACTGTTATTGATTTAATATACATATATGGGGTCCAGGCATTCTTATTTAAGCCATTTGGCATTGGCTTAAATAAAATCATCGGTCTGCCTGGGGTCCGAACCCGCGACGTTTGGTATACGAGGTTAGCACGCTAACCTCTACACCAAGCCCAAGGGCTTTTTCCCATAGTTATAAATTTTACATCTGGAATTCTAATATATCGGTGGAAACTAAATACATGTCGACTCGAAAAACCTGGTGCGACAGTTACACCTGATTTTTTGTTTATAATAAAATATCTTCGAAGTTCGAATTCAATGGCGAGACTTTAATCGATTATTAGTGTCTTTATTCTAAATGAGATGTTAATGGGAAGATAACAGTGTGACCTTCATTTTCCAATATTTATCGTCGAAGATAAGAAAAGTTGGTGTTTAGAGTTAGGCTAATTCTCTTTGCTCTTTTCTTCACCTCACTTGGGATGCCTAAAAAATAATTATTTTTATTTAAATTTTATTCAAAGTAATAATAGAATATGTAGTACATTAACCAGGGAAGTAACGTAGTAATAATCTGAATCTCTTAAATATTTTGGAAAATTAATTATAATCAAATTTCTTCAAAATGCGAACAAAAATTTACAAGTTGGCTTGAAAATTAGAGAGGCAGTTAGTAGCTCTGAGAGCCAGCTTTCAATGTATACGACTAGGGCTGTGGGTGGAGCTACGTAACCAGTTGAAAAAAAGAATAGAGCAATCATAAATATAGTCCTTTTCCGTCCCCAGTCGGTACCTTCATTTGAACTCAACTCGCATTGCAACAAGAAATATCCAAAATTGACAATAAACTCGCCTGCCGAAAGCGGAAATTTGCTCGCCCAAGGTAGCCCACAGGCTAGGCAGAAAGTCCGCCGAAGGCGACAAATATTTGATAAATTATAATAGATAATCTGTATTTAATATTAAAATCGTAATTACGTTTATTTAGAATTGTATTATTTCATAAAGACAATTGCATTAATCTTTTATTATAGGATATGCTTTACTGGTTGGGGAAAGACAAAGATAATACACACACCCTCACCCACGCTCACTCACACACATGCAAATCACTTTAATTCATAATTCATTTGATTAAATTGAATAAATAATAAAAATTTTTACATGTAGCATAACAAAATTCACATCTCCCTTTTACTTTCTCTTGTCTATAGAGGTAATAACTCGTATTTAGAGGAAATTCCTTAAGGTGCGCGTCTCGAAAAGTCGTTAGAAAGCTTTTGACTACCGAGTTCCTCTAGGCGGCAAGAGATGGCGTTAGTGTTCCCCATAGGAATACAAGGGACAAATTGCATTTCATTCTAGACTTTCCAGCTAATTAATTAAAGGCAAAAATTAATTATTTTTTAACACAATGATTACTAATTTAATTATCTACAACTTATAGAGCTCCTTTTTTTAAAATATCTTTTATTTAATGCGATTAATCTAAAAAAAAATTTTTTTTTTCGAAAATCAAAAAAGGGTTTCTATAAGTTGTAGATATTTTAAATAGCTTTAATTTAAAAAAATTTGAGGTCGATAGCTTCAAAATTGTGGTCGCTGGAAAGTCCCAAAATTAGCACCCCGAGACGCGCACCTTAAATAGATTTTGTTTGAAATAGCCTACACGTATTAAGTTAGGAGGTACCTCCTAAAGATTTTGGATAAAATTATCTTCCATTGAGTATTAGAATTTTACTGATATACTTTTTCAGTCCTTTTTACTTTCTCTTACCTATGTATATATGTAATATATATATAGAGAGAAAGTATTGGATTCATGTCAAAAATTCGATGTCGAGATTTTGATGGATCTTCACGTTTTGAGGTCCCCTGAATCCAAAAAAGTGGTTTTCGCGACATGGTCTGTCTGTGGGTGGGTGTGTGGGTGGGTGTGTGGGTGGGTGGGTGGGTGTGTGTTCAATTTTAAGCATGAAGGAATTGAGCTACGAGATTGAAATTTTATATTTAAGTTAAACACCCCGCGGGACCGGAAAAATAAGCTTTTAATCAAAATCGGCCAAAGAGTACTAGTACTTTACTGATGTACTTTTTCAGTTTTTTTCGATTTTCTCAAAATTTGCTCCAACGATTTTTTTTAAATTCAAAAATCAATTATTTTTTAGATTCTCTTTAAAATGTATATTCTCATTTTGCAATTGAAATCTTTTGAAGACCACTTTACTCCTGTACTACATAGAAAAGATAGGAGAAATGGTTGCCATGGAAACAAAATATAAATATTTTCCCATACTTATAAATTTTACATCTGAATTCATATGTTCAGTACTGTCGGGAACTAAATATATGTCGACACAAAAAATCTGGTGTGACAAGCACAGAACACAACTTTCGATTACCGAAGGTAAGAGAAAGTTGTGTGCTGTGCGCCAGTCACACCAGATTTTTTCGATTTTGATTAAATTTCATAAATCAATAATTTTCACAGCCCAATTGGAAGAAAGTATTAATTTGGTGACTTGTATAACATCATAAAATGGATAAATAAAAAAAAAAAAATCAAATTTAATTAAACTAAATCGGCTATAAAAAGAAAGAATTTTAAATATGCGTATTGACTGTTTGGAATTCTGCATGAGCTATGGCCTCCAAAAGAAGAGATAGGAATAAATGTCCCCCCCCCACTCTTAATCGGATTCCATTTAATTTTATAACATACACAGTCTACATGCTTCAGATGATGATTAAAAAAAAAAAAAAATCAAATTCCAATTTTGTTGACGAGTTGATCCCCGGATTTCTGACTGGTCTTTTCCAGTTCCCTTTCTTGAATTTTGGCAAATTCAACCCTTTCCTGAAAAATAATGGATTTTTTGGGAAATAATAAAAAAGTTTACCATATCCCCCAATCTAAAGTTGAAATGATGCCACTGCTTCTTTCTTCTTTCTTCCTTCTTCCACATCACTGATTTCATAATTAAACTACCATTTAGTAATTTTCATTAGAATGCTTTAAGACTGTCTCTTATTTGACAAAAATTATTCATACCGTCCTTACCCAGTTCATAAATTACTAAATAATTATTTTAATTTTTAATTTTTTCGACTAATAGTGCATCGCTCTTATGCATGGACGATTGGTTTTCACTCTTTTTAATTAAATTTCATCGCTTGTCAGCAAAGTCCTTTGCTACTTCTGAGAGAAGGTGATTTTTTTTTTTTAATTAATTAAATGGCGCTGGCTAAAACACTTTGTCCAATGTCAAAAAAAGGGGGTTTTTAAAATGAAGAACCCAAAAAAAAAAATTTTTAATCGGGGCATAAATCTTACTTTTTCTTCTCACACTTACACTCTTTTTCAAATAAAAATGTGACCAGAATCTTTCTTGGAAGGTGATTTGAAATAGGTGTTAATTATTAATTAATCTTCACAAGGAGAAAATTACAATTTTGTTTTTTTCTTTCCTAACTTGAAAAGCCCTATGAATGCATTTGATATGACTTTATAGTCCAAGAGCTGACGACGAAAATGGGCAAGAGTTTTCTGAAGGCTAATATTTTCAGATTAGGTTGCATTTTAGAGATGGAAAGATACTCTAAAGTAAGCACTTCCAGTACCGGAGCGTTTAGCGGGAATAAGCCGGTAAAGATGCGGAAAGATGGTTTTTCGCAAATATCTCGAAAACTATGCAGCTTTCCGCAAAAATTCACCTATACAAAAATAATTGAAATTAAATTACAGATAAAAATGGTCTAGGACATAATCACGCTAAAGTGAACGGTTCGGGAGATTTAGAGGGGTGAAATTTGTAATTATAACAATGATTGTCATGGTAACAAGATATAAATATTTCTCTATCTCAGTGTCTCCTTTCATATAAATTTTAAATTTTATCTCTCTATATCTCCCGAACCGTTCACTTGAGTGTGATTATGTACTTGACCATTTTTGTTTGTAAATTAATTTCGATTATTTTTGTATAGATGAATCTTTGCGGAAAGCTGCATAGCTTTCGAGATATTTGCGAAAAACCATCTTCCCTCAACTTTACCAGCTTATTCCCGTCAAAGGCCCCGGTACTGGAAGTGCTGACTCTAGAGTATCTTTCCATCACTAAAATGCAACATAATCTGAAAATATTAGTCTTCAGAGAAAACTTGCCCATTTTTGTCGCCAGCTCTCCGACTATTAGTATTGGTCTCCCGACTAACGTGTTCGCTCAGCGTTGTATTTTAATTCGTAATAGGAGTGACAAGAGTGCGCTCTGGTTGGTCTGCAAACTATCATTCTTCTTTCCCTCTAGGCCTCCTTTTATTTCGATAGCCACATGAACCTTGGTCACATCTATTTATTTATTTATTTTTTTAAATCAATGTTCTGTTTTTTTTCTCTTTTGTAAATATTTTTACAATATGTGAATCCTTTTTTTTTAATCATTTAACATTCTAAATATTTAATTTCTTTCTTTTTATGATAATTTAAATATTTAAATAGAATTTTTTATTCTCATATTAAATAAATCTCTCATGGAATAAATTAAATATTAATATTTTCCTTGAGTTATATTTATTATGTCCTACGATTTGACGACTGCCAATTTGTAGTCTTCTTGTCTGTTTTTTTTTTATCCTCATTTTGATGAGACCATTAAATTCTATCGCATGACTCGCTTGGTTAAAAAAATTAATTATTCTAAAATGATCAGATTAAAAAAAATGGAATATGATAATAGCTTGTTATCATATTATTTTTATTTTAATTCCATTTCCCATCCGTCCTTGGAGAGAATGAGAGCGAATAAAATAGGCGGTTTGACCTTTTATTATCATATAATTTTTGACACTCTTAATAATATAATGGTGCTTTTGGTGCCTAAAGGTCAGATCTTCTAAAGCCCATTGGGAACCCTTCATGAAAAGCAAAAGCAAAGGCCGCCGGGCGCCCTCTGAGGGACCATCCATTGACATGAACGGGAATTCCCTTAGCGCCATTTGTTGTCTACTATGTACTCACCTATTTATCAATGTATACACAAATATCGAACTCAAACACGCCACGATATTTATTCTTTCACTTTTGCGTTTTTGTTATAAAAAAAAAAAAAAAATATCAAACGAAAAATCATATATTTTTAAAAGCCGATTATCTAATCGGATTAAGGCTGACCGCAATCTATTTTTAGTCGAGCGATAGTTTAGTCGATGGGCATATATGCATTAATTTTAATGAAGGTGCGACACACACACAACTGCGGCTCAACTCGATTTTTTAATCAAATGCGATCGATCTGCACTTTTGATTAAAAAATCGAGCAACTATCGCTTAACTCTTATAATGTCATTGCTGCCTATTGAAGCGCGCACACGATCGACAGTTTAGTTGGTCAATTAAAAACAAAAAATTATAAATTGTAAAATTTCAATTTAAAAATCATTAATAAAATAGAGTATAAATTCAGGAATAATATTAGATTACTACTTACACTCATTCTTATCCTCATCAATTAAAAAACTTTTCGGGATGTTGTAAGAATTTTTTATGGAGCCTGTGGAAAGCTCCTTTTCTTAGTCTCTCACTATATATTGGATGGACCCAGTACCGCTTTATAATTTTTTTTTTTTTCGATTTTCTTCTTTTAATGTATAATAAAAAAATCTGGTGTGACTGGCGCACAGCACACAACTTTCTCTTACCTTCGGTAATCGAAAGTTGTGTACTGTGCTTGTCTCACCAGATTTTTTGTGTCGACATGTATTTAGTTTCCGACAATACGGTACATTCTATTTTCAAGGTGTAAAATTTATAAGTATGGCAAAATATTTATATTTTGTACCATGGCAACCATTTCTCCTATCTTTTCTATGGAGTGCAAGAGTAAAGGGGTCTTCAGAAGGTTTCAATAGCAAAATGAGAATATACATTTTAAAGAGCATCTAAAAAATAATTGATTTTTGAATTTTAAAAAAATCGTTGGAGCAAATTTTGAGAAAATCGAAAAAAACTACATCAGTAAAGTACTAGTATTTTTTGGCCGATTTTGATCAAACATTTACGATAACTAAATCAGCATTTAAGAGGAGTGAAATAATGAGACTTTTGGATTTTTTATTTTTTCACGACCTTTGTCCTGGGATGGTTGACGTGTAGTTCCCGAAACGTAGACATTGGAGATAAATAATTGACTGGTCGAATTGAGCCTTTTCTCTTCACTTTCCTGTGCATTAGACGGCCTTCCTCCGCATGATTGCATTAATAAAGTTGCTTCTACAGAAACTTCTTTTCCATTCTTGGGACATTAGATACGCCACTGAAAATTACAACCCAAGTAAAAAAGAAGATAATTTCTTAAAAGAATCTATCCATCTCTCTGCTTGCTACTTTCTTAAGTAATAAGAAAACTTTTTGTCCTATAATCCAAAAGTAAAGGATTCAGTTCGGGCTCAAGCCAATAAAAATTTATTATTTAATAAATTTGCTGTAAACTAGTTCAACACCTCGCTTCGCCTCTCCTACCATAACACAAATTTGAATATAAATTTATTTCGAGTGAATAATTCCAAACCTAAAGTACAGAATGAAAAGTGCGTACATTAAACAAAGAGCATGTCTCGCTTAACTGTTTATTGTAATCCGTAAATGGAAGGAGATAGCAAAAGCAAGCAGATTGCTATTTTTGGCAAAGGTCCTAAATAGTCACATCGACCAGAAGGTCGGACGGAAGGGAGGCGAAGGCGAGCCTTCCTTCATTATCAATTCGGATCTTGTTTCATTATTAGTATAAAAGGCGTGATTACCTGATACTCTATCATCGTTTATAAATAAATAAATAACTTCTATCGATTTTTACCTCTTTTTCCTTTCTCACTTTGATATTATATTCTTTCTAAATGACAACAAAAAAATGAATAATAATTTTCTTATCGATTGTTGATGCTGACCCAATTTTGCATGTTATTTATTTTTTATAATAGTTAATCGAGTAAATAGGAAATAGTCTACTTTTACTTCCTCTAAATATAGAGAGGTCTGTCTATGTGCATATGTATGTGAGTAGGCCCTATCTGTTTGTTTGTTTACAAAATTTCTCAAAAACGAAAAGGACTACGAGTTTGAAATTTTAATAAAATCAGCAGGATTAGAGGTATTAACGAGTACTTTTTTTGTACTTTTTAAGTTTTTTTTTCTTTTAACTGAAAACCAAATTAATGAAAAAAAATTTACCTTTTAGGTTCAGATATACTGTATATATACACAGGGAAAACTAAATACGTAGATGTCGACATGAAAAATCTGGTGTGTGTGCGGCCAGCACATCAGATTTTTTTATTTCTTTTCTTCGCCTTTATTATTTCCGCGATCCGGTCTCGGCTGTTTTTTTTTTATTAGAGAATATAATTAATTATTTTTTCTGATTAAAAGATTTTATTGGACAACTTTTGACTTTCTCTTACCTATATAAGTTGATATATATAGGCTATAGAATGCATATCAAAAATTCAGTGTCGAGATTTTAAAGAAAATACACGTTTTGAGGCCGTGTGGTGTGTGTGTTCAAAACAAAGCATGAAGGAAATGATCTACAAGAATGAAATTTTATATTTAATTTAGCTACCCCGCTGGGACGCGAAAATGATAGTTTTTTTTTCGTACTCCCGGAAATAAATAATATGTCGAAATAAAAAAATCTGGTGTGACGAGCAGTGAACGCAATTTTCAATTACCGAAGGTAAGAGAAAGTTCTGTGCTGTACGACCAGTCACTCCAGATTTTTTAAAATACAAATGGGACAGGATCTCCATCCATTTTAGTTGAATAAAAAGCAAAAAATTACTTTATTTCTTCATTTTTATTTAATTTAGTGTTCAAATTATTTTTTCGTTTATTTTTCGGTTTATATATATCCCAGAGTTGATCAGCCAATTGGTCTTTTTTTTTAAATCTACGTAACATACAATATTCCCTTTCGAATCTCTCAGTACAATATTTTTTATTTCTTCTCAATTGAGGCGTTTGTTGATAACCGTTACTATTTAAATTAAAACCCCAAGGCAAATTCTTTTTTGTCCATTGTTCCAAGTATTTTTGTTTCTCAATTTTTAATTTTAAAATGGTTGAAGTTTCAATTATATATTTCCAATATTGAGATATTTTACTAGCCTCAAAAAGAGATTTGTAATCTAAAAAATTCAAAATAATTAATGATAATTCAATTGGCAATGATTTAATAAAATCCAATTTAGAAGATAATAAATTATCAGAGTTTAAAAAGTCAAAATTGTTCATTTTTAAAATGATAATAGTTAAAATTATTTATTAAAAACTAATATAATAATTATAAAGCAATTTAGAAAAAAAAGAATTTTTCGTTAAACGCTAAAGTGATGTGATGTGTAATCTATAGATGACGGCAACACAATGAAGTCTACCATTTGGACCACTCTCCTTTATATATGCGAAACTTGTTTCAATCTTTCACCATCAGAGTGTGCTAGTTTGTTTGTACTAAATTTTTAACGATCAAAAAAGGGTCTTTTAAATTATTTTTAAAATACTCGATTAAATTAAAATATGTATTTTTAAATGTTAAATATATATATATACCCAAAATAAATAGATTAAAAAAGATTTTTAAAATTTTATTTATTAGTCAATAGAGCTGAATTTGGTTCATTCTTTCTCCAGCAGAGTGTGCCACTTGTTCTCTTTAAATTTTTCCCGCCAAAAAGAATTTTTTTAAATTAAATTTTAAATAAAATAAAGTATTTGTTGAATAATCTTTTGTATGCTATTATGTATTTCAATTTAAGATTTTTAACTACGTATTAAAATATTTTGAGGTTTTTTATAAATGTGTTTTAATTATACTGTATTTAGGCAGATAGTAAATCTTATTACCTAGCATAAATTGATATCCTTTTATTGGTGTTGGAAATTTTCCCGCTCCATTATTAGTTGTTCACTTTAAATAAGTTGATGATTTTTTTTTATTCTTCATAAATAATTTTGAAATTTTATAAAATAATTTAATTATTTCATGAATCTAAATTTATGTGTTCAAGTTAATTTAATAAAAATATATTTTTCATTGGAAAGGGTGACAAAATAAATTATTTTAAATTTAATAAAAATATACAAGATTTATTTTAATTTCTTCCTACAATATATATATATAAATATAATTCTTCAAATAAGTAACAATTATTAAATAAATACAAATATGTCATTAATAAAAAAAAAAATTAGTTACAATACTATATTATATTAAAATTGTGTTATGATACTAATTATAATATTAATATTAATATTAGCCAAGGTCGTTTATAATACGCATGTGCGAGGTGACATGCGGTGCAATCCATCACTCTCACTTTTTTGTCTAATTGATTTATCCAACTGATGTTGTACTGTACACTCCTTATAAAAATAAAAAACGTGTATATACCCACACCCGCGTTGATTCCTTTTATTTTAAGCCAATATATCACATGGTGGCAGCGGTGTTGGATTCGTGGGAGGTTGCCTACGTTTTTTGGTAATTCTGAATCGATTGGCGTTTCGGTTTTCGAAGATGGCGGGGTGTGAGGCGTTGTCCGCTCCTGTGTTGAAACCAATGGATTTCCAAGGAAATTTAGCAGCGGAATGGGAGAAGTACAAGAAGCGATTTTACCTGTATGTGGACGCCTTTTGCCCTGATGATGTTTCGGATACTAAGAAGATAGCGATTCTGTTACATTCGTTAGGCGATGAGGGTATCGAAATATTTGATTCATTGGAGTTGAAGGCTACTGAGCTCAAATCATTGGCAAGCGTGGTGAGTGCGTTTGACAAATATTTCGTGCCCATGAAGAATATTACGTATGAACGCTATGTGTTTTTTAATGAGAAGCAGAAGCCGGGTGAATCGTTTGAACAGTATATGGCTAGATTAAAGAATTTAAGCCACTCGTGTGATTTCGACAAGCTGCGGGAGAGTCTCGTGAAGGACGTTTTCGTTAGTGGCATATCTGACTCTGATGTCAAGGAGGCCCTATTGAGGATTAAGGACTTGACTATAAGTAAGGCCCTTGAAATTTGTCGCAGCAAGAGTACCGCTAGTCAACAGGCCAAAGTGCTGAAGGGTGAGCCTGAGGTGTCGACGGCGGTTGAACCAATCAAGGTTAAATCGAAATTGGGAGTCAAGAAATCGGTCCAGAAGGGTGAACCGAAGGAAGATAAGGAGACTAAAGAAAAGGAGTCTGAGTCCAAGTGTTCGAGATGCGGATACAGGCACCGGTACGGAAAATGCTTCGCCTATAGGAAGAGATGTTCCCGTTGTGGTGGGATGGGCCATTTCGCCAGAGTTTGTCGCGGAAAGGTGCACGATATCCACTGCGAGGAGTCTGATGGCGCGTCTTCGAGCGAGGGCGGTGATGGTGAAATCTTCATCGACTCCATGGAGGCGAAAGAAGGTAAACTCTCCTGGAACATCATTTTGGGTGTTAATAATAAACTGTTCCCGTTTAAGATTGATTCCGGTGCCGAGTGTAACATTTTATCTTATAAAGACTTTAAAGAGGCCGGTATTAACCAATCCTTACTGAGAAAGACCTCAGCCAAAATTATATCATACTCGAAAGACCCTATTCCCATTTTAGGTTATGTTATTACCGAGGTCAAGTATAAAAATAAGGCATATAAATTAAAATTTTTTATTTCAAAAAGTCATTATAAAAATATTTTAGGACTTAAGAGCTGTTTAGAATTAAACTTGATTGCAAGAGTAGATGCGTTGACTATTTCGGATTACGACCATTTATTTGATGGCAAAATAGGGCTAGTGGATGAACCTGTAAAAATAGAAATAGACAAAAATGTGAAGCCAGTTATAATGCCGGTTAGAAGAATCCCTTTTGCTTTAAATAATGCAGTTAAGAAAGAACTGGAACGAATGGTTGAATTGGGGATTATAGAGAAGGTCGATAAACCTACGGATTGGGTATCACAGATGGTTCTCATTCAAAAGAAAGATGGAAAATCATTAAGGGTTTGTTTAGACCCGAGACCTTTGAATCAGGCCATAAAGAGGGCTCATTTTCCTTTTCCAACCATCGACGAAATCAGTTCGAAAATCAAGGGTGCTAAATTTTTTGCCAAGTTGGACGCGAATTCGGGGTATTGGATGCTACCTTTGGAGGAGGAGAGTTCATTGCTCTGTACTTTCCAAACGCCGTTCGGTAGATTTAGATATAAGAGGCTTCCATTTGGTTTATCCTGTTCGGGGGAGATTTTCCACCGTATAATATCACAGACTTTCGAGGACTTGCCGGGTGTTTTGTCGTTTCAGGACGATATTTTGGTCTGGGGTAGCAGTATATCGGAATTAAATGCCCGTTTGGTCTCGGTGTTGCAAAAAGCTTCGGAAAGGGGTATAAAATTTAAAAAGGAAAAATGCGAGTTTAATCTAGAGGAAATTACATATCTGGGGCATAAATTTACTTCAAAGGGGGTACGGGTGGATGATGAAAAAATTAAGGCGATAGTGAATTTAGAACCCCCGAAAGATAAAAAATCTCTTCAAAGGGTCTTGGGAATTTTTAATTACGTTTCGAGGTTCATTGAAAATTTTTCCCAGGCAACCGCCCCTTTAAGGCGATTGCTTAAGGGCGAAAGTAATTGGAAATGGGGTAAGGAGTTAGAGGAGTGTTTTGAAAATTTAAAAAATAAATTGACTTCTAGCCCTGTTTTAACGTACTTTGACCCAGAGAAGGAAGTTACATTGTCAGTAGACGCGAGTGCAGAGGGTATGGGTGCATGTATAATGCAAGAAGGAAAGCCTGTGGCCTTCGCGTCAAAAGCTTTGACCCCTACACAACTTAAATATTCCCCCATTGAGAAAGAATTATTAGCTGTAGTTTTTGGGTGTCAGAAATTTAAACAATATTTGTATGCTAGAAATGTAACCATAGAGACGGACCACAAGCCACTTATTCCTATATTAAAAAATCCAAATCATAAAACACCAATTCGGTTACAAAGAATGGTGTTAAAATTGCAACCTTTTCATTTTAATATTGTATATAAAAGAGGGAAGGATAATATCTTAGCTGACTCGTTATCTAGAGATTTTAATCAGAAAAGTTGTGATAAGGATATAAATTTAGAAGATGATAAATATATTCAAATAGATTTACTAATAAATTCACTCCCTATTAGTCATTCTTACTTAGAAAAAATTAAAATTGAGTCAAAAAATGACCATATTCTTAGTAAAGTCATGGATTATGTTAAAAAAGGATGGCCTAGATATAAATGTGACCTTTGTCCCGAGATAAAACCCTTTTTTGATATTAAAGCTGAATTAAATATTACTAAAGGTATTATTTTTAAAAATGACTCGGTATATATTCCGAGTAAAATGAGGAATTATATATTGAATAAAGTGCATGCGGGTCACCCTGGAATAACTCGAATGAAAGATAGAGTTAGAGATCGCATGTATTGGATTGGAATTAATAATGACATAGAAAAATATGTAGAGTCTTGTCCAACGTGTCTTAAATTTAAAAAGAAAAATCAAAAACTCCCTCTGATCAACCACGTGGTTCCAAAGTTGCCTTGGTCTGAAGTGGCTACAGACGTTTTTGAATTTGAAAAATCATACTATATGGTCCTCGTTGATTATTTGTCGGGCTTTATAGAGGTAAACTCTTTAGATTCACTGCATTCTGATATTATAATTCGGAAACTAAAAAGTCATTTTGCGAGATATGGCATTCCAATGAAGCTTTACTCTGATGGCGCTGCTTATTACACCTCACAGCGATTCAAGGAATTTTGCAAGGGGTGGGATATTGTACATGTGGAAAGTAGCCCCCACTATCCGAAGTCAAATGGTTTAGCCGAGGCCGCCGTTAAACAGATAAAAAGCATTTTAAAGAAATGTAGGGATAGCGGGCAGGATATTTATTTGGCACTTTTGAATTTCAGGAACACCCCGCGGGGCAAAATGAGTTCTCCAGCTGAAATGTTGATGGGGCGAGAGTTGCGAACGGACATTCCGAGATGTTTAAAATCTTTAAATCCTAGATATCCTATCGAGATGGATAGGAAAATCTTGAACGAAAATAAAATAAAATCCAAAAATCGATATGATCAACAATCGACCATTCGTCCCAGTTATAAGAAAGGTGAAAATGTGATGTTTAAAAAATTACCTTCTTCCCAATGGACCCCTGGAAAAATAGCAAATGTATCACCCTATCCTAGGTCTTATTATGTAGAAGATCATCATGGTAATCAATACCGTCGAAATGAGATTCACATTTCACCTGTGAAATCCCCAGTCAGAGATGAGAGTGAAAAAACTGACTTAAATGAGACTAATTATGAGGATAGGTTTCGTGAAAACTTACAGGGTTATGCTACAAAATCCGGTAGAAAGGTAAATATTACCGGTTTGTAGTATATAAGTTCATTGTTGAAGATAATGAATGTAAATATTGTATTTAATTTTGATGAAATAGATGAATGAATAAATAAATAATATTTTGTTTATGAATAAGAAAATAATGTAAAAAAGAAAATAAATAAATAAAAAGGAAATATTAATAAATAAAGTTATTCTATTTTTAAGTGTATATTTTTTTTTTGATATACTGTATTAAAGATTTGTAAATATGTCTATATGTAACTGTATTAATATGTTAAAAAAAAAAAAAAAAAAAAAAAAAAAAAAGGAAGATGTGTTATGATACTAATTATAATATTAATATTAATATTAGCCAAGGTCGTTTATAATACGCATGTGCGAGGTGACATGCGGTGCAATCCATCACTCTCACTTTTTTGTCTAATTGATTTATCCAACTGATGTTGTACTGTACACTCCTTATAAAAATAAAAAACGTGTATATACCCACACCCGCGTTGATTCCTTTTATTTTAAGCCAATATA